>CAUYQG010200573.1:0-16795 GCA_963574415.1 Tarsius wallacei | reverse complement strand
AAAAACCAAACTGCCCCATTAAAAAGTGGGCAAAAGACATGAATAGACACTTCTCAAAAGAAGACATATGGGCAGCCAACAGGCAAATGAAAAAGTGCTCAGCCTCACTCATCATCAGGGAAATGCAAATCAAAAGCAAATTCTTTTTAAATTTGTGGCTGTTTGTTTTGATGAAGCAGAGCCTGTATAGTTTCTGTTTGGTTTAAATATTCTTTGTCACTCTATATTCAAACTACTGCTCTCCTGTTTACTCTTCATCTCAATTAATCCTGGGTTTTCTTTCTACCATTCAAGTTAATTATTTTGTTAATGTCACAAATGTTTTCCAAATTCAATGAACATCTATTGGTTTTAAACTAATCTAAGGATCTTTCTACAGTATTCTTTATTATCTATTTTCTCCATATATATAGTTTCATTTATCTGAAAATTTTTCATTTTTCTCTTGTTACTTTTTTTTCTGAGATAAGTTTTCTCTTTCTTCCATAATATCTTAAAAATAGTCAAGTAGATACTTTAAGGTACAAAGGTAATAAAGTAGATATAAAGCAATCTTCATAATTATACAAACTGGATGAGCAATACTAACATGTACACATATTGTTATTTATTATTTACAAACATATTTTGTATATAATGTAGTATTTTTAGTACTACTTGCTTTGAATATCCGCTTAATAATTTAAAATGTTTTGTTTGGCAGTGAATGAAACTCTCTTAAGCAACTACTTTGACTTGTGAAAAAATCTGGAAGTACCGTTGAATTTAAATTTAAATAACATGGCTAGAAGCAAATTCCTGTATTATGTGTTAGAGGAAAAGATTTGTAGTATTTAAAACTCCAAATAAATATATGTCCTGAGGAAAGAGTTGTCTATAGATAAAATTCCTTTCTCTCCTGTTTACTCTTCATCTCAATTAATCCTGGGTTTTCTTTCTACTATTCAAGTTAATTATTTTGTTAACGTCACAAATGTTTTCCAAATTCAATGAACATCCATCAGTTCTTATTTCACTTATTGGACTTAGGTTGTCATAGTGGAACACTCCTATTTTATGAATCATTTTTTTCTATCATGGCTTCCATGATGTTACATATAACTTGTTTGTTTGCTTCTCTTTTTCCTGTCTATTCACTGTAACTTGATCTTCATTTCTGCTTCATTAGGACATGTTGCAATTTTCTATGAGGTCTTATTTAGTCTTGTCTACCTTGTCAAATATACTGGTCAACCATTGCTGCATAATCAACAACTACAAAATTCTAGTGGACTACAATAAAAGACATCTGTGTTTTACATGTCTGTGGGTTGGCTAGGGTGGCTCTGTTGATCTTGCCTGGGCTTGTTTATGCATTCATAGACTGGGGATTGGTTAGACTAGGCAGACTCAGCTGGGCAGTTTTGCTTCAAACTGTTGATCTGCCGGTCAGGCCAGTAGCCCTGTTTTATGTGTCTCTCATCCTTCTTGTACTAGTGGACTAGGTACAGCAAAGATATATAATGAGACAAACAAAGGAATGCAAGGCTTGTAAGGATTATTCAGGATTGACACACTGCCATTTCCATTTATATTCTACTGGTTGAAGAAAGTCATAGAGTTGATTCCAATGTAAAGAAAGGTGGCAATACACTCTGCTTTTAGTCCAAGGAAATGCCTTATTACATGGTCAAAGATGTAAATTTAGGAATAAAGAATTGGAGCTAACAACTCAATCTATCAAACCAACCTAACTCACCACATTGGTTATCTTTAATTCCAGAAATAGATTGCTTTTTCCCATATCAGAATATTTGCACATTATATTTCCTTTTTGAAATATTCTTTGTTTTGATATTTACCTGACTGACCCTTATAAAATATTCATTTTCCTAAAAATATATCCTATGATGATTATAGAAAAATCAGCCATATACTCTCACGCAACACATTATAGTATCTTATTGTTTCCTTACAGCAATATATAGTTTTCTATATATTATTTTGCTTGTTGGATGTTTCTTTCTTCAGAATTCAAACTTTATGAAAGCAGAGAATATATTTGTTATATTCACCATTGTATTCCCAGCACCTAGCATAAAATCTTGCATGTGGTGTTCAATCAATAAATATTTGTTAAATGAATAAAATAAAAAATTGGGCTCTTTTATTGTCTAAAAATTATAGAAAAGAGATAAAGTCAAAAGCATTATATCTAGCTCTTCATAACTGAGAAATTTAGTTGTTGTAGTTGCAAAAGAAAGACCAGAATGATAGTTTTTAAAAACAGCACAATATTATTGTTCTTCTCTCTCTCTCTTTTTTAAATCTTAAAGATGTGGAGTACACAAATGTAAGGTATACAAATGTTCATTATGCAGGTACCCTTGTTGATGAGATGTGCCCCCCCCTCCCCTGGCAGTTTAGCACTACTGCCTATCTCTTTCTTATAGTGTTAAGATAATTGTTCAAGTTCCACTTATGAGTGAGAACATGTGGTACTCCGTTCTTTGTTACTGTGATAGATCACTGAGTATGATAGACTTTAAAACCATCCAAGTTACTGCAAAGTTCATATGTCTGTCCTTCTTTATGACTGCATAATATTCCAACGTGTATATGTACCACACTTTTAAAAATCCAGTCTAGCTTTTATGGGCAGCATGGTTGGTTCCATGTTTTTGCTATTGTGAATAGAGCTGCAACAAACATGCATGTGCAGCTATCATTTTTGCAGAATGATTTGAGTTCCTCTGGGTATATTCCCAATAGGGAGACTGCAGGGTCAAATGAAAGGTCAATTTCTAGTTCTTTCAGGAATCGCCATGCTGTCTTACAAAGAGATTACACTAATTTGTCTTCCCACCGCAGTGTAGAAACATTCCTTTCTATTTAATTAGTTTTTATGTAAATTCAGAAAGCCAGTTGCTTTTAGAAAAAAAATTTTTTGCTAACCTACAGTAGTATAGCATCAAAAAAGGAAAGAGATCAATGCTACAGACGAGATGGTGATTTGGAGTAAACAGAAAAAAAAAAGAAAAACAGAAACAAGAGAAGGTTTGTGAGGAAAATATTGAATTGCATCTTAAGAATGGGGAATTTAAGAGACTTATGGGACATTTGAATGGAGATACTTAGTAGGCAATTAGAAATGTAGGTTAGAATAAAAATGTGTTAAATGCTAATTAGATAGCAACTGTGTCCCTGAGAGTGGGTAAAATTATTTCTAGAAAACAAGTAAGGGGTGAGAATCAGAAAGGCCTTAGAACTGTGTCCGAGGAGCTCCAATGTTTAAAGTTTGGTTAATGGAGATTAAACCAGAAATGGATATGAAAAGGGACAATTGGAAAGATGTAAGATGAATACTACACTATCACAAACCACAATGGAAGAAAATGTTTCCTAGAAGACAAAATAGTAAACTATGTTGTTTTCTGTTGAGAGCTTAAACAAAATGTGAAAGAATTAGGACTCATTAGAGATAGACCTATAGAAGACCTATTTTACATTAATAAGAGTAGTTCAGAGATGGAGGGTGTATACAAGAATGGGGTAGACTACAGGTTAAATGAAGGCAAGAAATAAAGTCAGCAGATGTAGATTACTCTGAGAAGTTTTTTCCAGGAAAAATAAAAAGTATAAATATAAAATTATTATGCCACATAAGTCCTGTATTTTCCCCAGGATATCTTTTTTCCCCCTTTCTTACCAGAGGTAGTTAAATATCCAGATATGAAATAGCTAGCCCTAGGTTTAAATCTTACCTCCATAAATTGCTTATCATTTTATTTAACCTTTAAGCATCAGTTTCTTAATGTAAAAATAAAAATAATACCTAATTTACTGGTATCCATAAGTGTCAAATAAATGATTAATGAATATGTGACCAGTAAATACTTGATTCTGAAAGAGTAAATTTTACAAGTATTTTAGAAACAAGATACATTTTGTCAAACTAATGCCCTTTTAAGACATTTTAAAAAGTAATTTTTAAAATTTTCTTTAATTTGTAGTTTGCTTTTGCACTTTGTTTTGACTGTCTGTGATAGTACCTTCACTTTCTATTCTCTTTTCTTCTCTTCATTGCTATTTATGCTAGCTACCGAGGTTTAGAAATACTTTATGCTCTTTGTTCTCCCTTTGACTTTATAATTGCCTGTGTTTTTTCTCCCTAGTCCATCCAACACTTGACTCTTGACAAATAACATTCTTATGCTCAGTTGCAATTATACAATGATTTGGAGTTCTCCTCGAACTCCAGTTCCTTCCCTGACATTCCAATCTCTCTGGATAGGTATTTACTTTTGTAATTAGTCTGTTGACTCTTGGAGAAATCTATTAATATTGAAAACAAAACAAAATAGTTTAGTATCTTACTTTTAGAGAGCAGTTACTCTATTTTGGATGCTTATTCTGTGTCAAACACTTTCATGTATAACACAATTTTTCCTTATAATAACACTCTATGGTATATATTAATATTATTCTCATTTTATAGATGTGGGAACTAAGACAGAGAGGTTGAAAAACTTGCCCAAAATTCACAATTACTAAATGATGGAACAACAATGCTCTGCAGGTCCATAGATCTTTGGTGCAATTCTAAAATCCCGAAATTCTAAAAACCAAACATCTTTATAATCTATTTTCTGGCATTAGAAACTCAATCTTAGCATGATTTAGTCCAGAGGCTTAAAGTGGTAGTGATATCAAAGAAAAAACATTTAACACAAATTTATTCTGACCCAAACATGTTATCAAGGAGCAAGAGGAGCTAATGGAAAAAAAGAAAATATGCTATTTTGACACATACATTAAACTAAATGGGGAGGAGACAAAAGACTAGAATTATCTTTTGGAGAGTAGGCTTGTTGTAGTACACTCAGAATTTTTTCCACATGATCAAATGGTCAACCAAAGTTTTTATCTGGAAGTTTTGAGAAGGTTGGTCATGATTTGCAGAAGAAACATACCATGTTGTGGCAAACAGGTGACTGGTTCTTACACCATGACAATGCACCTACCCCACCGTGCTGAGTGTTAAGCAGTTTTTGTTTAAAGAATAAAGGTACCAATGACCCCCATGCCTCACCCTCCCTATTCACCTGATCTTGCTCTGAATGCCTTTTTTTCCCCAGATAAAAACGTCCTCAAAGGGAAATGTTTTGCCAATGTGGAAGAGGTGAAACAAAGAACAGCAGAAGCATTAAAGGGCATAAAAACTGACAAGCTTAAAATTGTTTTGAGCAGTGGAAAATGCTTCTTGATAGGTGTATTGCATCAGAGAGTACTTTGTTTTTTTGGGTTTTTTTTTTAACCTGAAATGATTTTAATATGTTTTTCATACAGCTAATGATTCCACTACTTTGGTTTTCATGGGACTTCTGTTATTTTGTAGCTCAATGTGGTGGTACCATGTCAGATTTTAGTGGTGTGATCCTTAGTCCTGGGTTTCCGGGAAACTACTATATTCATATACTTCCAATTATTTAAGTACTCCAGGTGAAATAAGTTGACTTAAGCAACAATTATTCAAGTTTCACTCCTAAATTTACATAATTGCACATATTCCCAAACTAAACTTCGTACTGTGAATATTTTGTGGGTTTTTTATTAGACAGAGAGTACTTTGAAAGTGAATGAATGTAAGAATAAATACACAATTTTTTCTAAATAAATTCTGGGGTTTTTTGGGTCCTCTCTCATATATATATATTTTTTTACTGGACACTATGCTAGCCTCTGAGTATATAGTAATAAACTCAACACAGTCTCTGGCCTTATGGAATCTATGCTCTGTTGAGAAAGGATTCTTGAATTTTCTGACTTATCAATGACAGCCGTCCTTACTGGGGTTAGGTGATGAGTACTGAGACTGAGCATTTTTCATGTGTCTGTTTGGTGTTTGTATGTCATCTTTTGAGAAGTATCTTCATGTCTCTTGCCCACTTTTTAATGGGATTATTTATTTTTTCCTGTCACTTCACTAGAGTTTCTTGTAGATTATAGATGTTAGGCCCTTGTCAGGTACATAATTTGCAAATATTTTTTCCCATCTATGGGTTGTCTCCCTAGTTTCTTGATGGTTTCTTTTGTTGTGAAAGAGCTTTTCAGTTTGATGAGGTCCCACTTGTCAATCTTGGCTTTTATGGCATTTGCTTTTGGGGACGTGGTCAAGAATTTGTTGCCTACTCCAATGTGCATGAGAGTATCCCCTATGTTTTATTCCAAGATTATTATGGTTTGAGGTTTTACATTTAAGTCTTTGATTCATTTAGAGTTGATTTTTGTATATGGTCATAGGTAAGGGTCCAGTTTCATTCTTTTGAATGTGGTTAGCCTGTTTTCTCAGCACCATTTGCTAAATATTGTCTCCTTCCCAAATGATTGTCATTGATGGCTATGTAAAAGATGAGTTGTTTGAGAGAACATGTTTTTGCTTCCAGAATCTCTGTGCTGTTCCACTGGTTTATGTGCCTATTCCTGTACCAATATCAGGCTGTTTTGGTTATTGCAACCTTGTAATAAAGTTTAAAATCTGGAAGTGAGATACTTCCTGCTTTGTTCCCTTTGCTGAGGAAAGTTTTAGTTATTCATATTCTTTTTTGTTTCCATATGAATTTCTGTATTGTCATTTCCAGGTCTGAGAAAAATGATATTGGTAATTTAATGGGTATTGCATTGTATCTATAGATTGCCTTGAGAAGGATGGACATCTTGACCATATTGATTCTTTCAATCCACAAGCAAGGAATGTCTTTCCATTTGTTTGTGTCATCTTTGATTTCTTTGAGCAGTGTTTTGTGGTTCTCATTGAAAAGGTCTTTCACTTCTCTGGTTAGGTCGGTGTCAAGGTATTTCATTTTTGGATGTATGTGTGTGGTTATTGTGAATGCGATTGTTTTTTGTATTTTGTTCTCTGCCTGCTTGCTGTTGGTATAGAAATGCAACTGTCTTTGGCATTGATTTTTGCACCCTGAGACTTTACCAAAGTCAATTATCAGTGCAAAGAGACTTTTGACAGACTCCTTGAGGTTTTCAATGTATAGCATCATGTTGTTCACAAAAAGGGAAATTTAACTTCTTCTTTTACTCTTTGGATACCTACAATTTCCTTCTTTTGTTCTGGTTAGGACTTCCAGAACTATGTTGAAGAGGAAGGGTGAGTGTCAGCATCCTTGCCTTATTCTTGTTCTTAGGGAGAATGCTTCCAACTTCTGCCCATTGAACAAAATGTTGGCAGTGGGTTTACCATAAATGGCTCTTAATCTTTTGAGGAATGTTTCTTCTATGCCTAGGTGCTCAAGGAATTTTATCAAGAAGAGATGCTGGATTTTGTCGGATGCTTTTCTGCATCTAATGATATAATCATGTAGTTCTTGATTTTACATCTGTTAATGTGCTGAATTACATTTATGGTCTTGTGAATGTTGACTTGGCCCTGCATCCCAGGAATGAAGCCCATCTGGTCATGGTGAATGATCCTTGAGCTGTCTTGTTGGATTTGCTAAAATCTTGTTGCAAAATTTTTTGTTATGTACATCAAGGAGATTGGTCTATAATTCTCTTTCCTTGTTGCATCTTTGCCAGGTTTGGGTATCATCATGATATTCACTTCACAAAATGAGTTGGAGAGACTTCCATTGTTCTTGATTGCCTGAAATTCTTTCAATAAGATTAGTATCAGCTCCTCCTTCTAGAATTCAGCAGCAAAGTCATCTTGTCTAGGCATTTGTTTTGGTTGCAAAGAAATTTTGTGACTAAGTTAATTTTCCAGATTGCTATTTGTTGGTTAGAGTTTCAATTTCTTCTTGTTTTAACCTTGCGAGGTTGTGTGATGTCAGAAAGTTATCCATTTCCTTTTGGTATTCTAGCTTATTTGCAGACAGGTGTACATAGTAATCTCAAGAAGTGTCTTTCCTACACATTCGGATTGCAGCTTGTAGCAGTATAGGTGTAACATACTTATTAAGAATTCAGATTCTAGAGCCAGATGCCTGGGTTTATATGAGCTCTACAACTTAATATGTGATTTTGGAAAAGTTATTAAACTTTCTGAAGTTTAGTTTCTTCATTGTAAATTAGAGATGATAGCAGTATGTAATTCATAGGTACACTTGGCACATGGTAAACATTCCTTAAATGTTAACATTCAGTGTTTATTATCTATTCCACACTTGCACTCAGCATGTGCTACCTATATCATCATTTTTCTTATTTATATATCTACATATACACACAACTATAGACATGTTTACATTTACATATATACATACATAAATATACCTGCACACACTCTTCCCACTTGAAAGCAAGGGCTAAATATTATTTATTTTTTAACTTTTAAATTTTTTATTTTAAAGATGTTGGGTACAATTCAGGGTTAGGTATACAAATGTTCATTATGCAGGTACCCTTGTTGATGAGGTATGCCACCCCCCTCCCTGGTAGTTTCCCTCAACTGCCACCCCCCCTCCCGCCCCCGGCAGTTTTCCACTACTGCCAATCACTTTCTTGTAGTATTATGATAATTGTTGAAGGTCCACTTATGAATGAGAACATATGGTACTCTGTTTCTGATAGATTACAGTATGATAGACTCTAAATCCATCCAAGTTGTTGTGAAGTCCATGTTTTTCCTTTTTGACTGCACAATATTCCATTGTGTATATGTACCACATTTTTTTCCATCCAGTCCAACTTCAGTGGGCAGCATGGGTGGTACCATGTTTTTGAAATTGTGAATACAACTGCAACAAACATGAATGTGCTGATATCTTTTTTGGAGAATATTTCCAATAGGGGGATTCCTGGGTCATATGGAAGGTCAGTTTATAGTTTTTTCATAAATTGCCACACTGTCTTCCAAAGTTTTTGCATTACTTTACATTGCCACCAGTAGTGCAGATGTGTTCCTTTTTCTCCAAATCCTTACCAGCATCTGATGTTGTTTGTTTTCTTAATGATGACCATTCTTACCGGAGTTAGGTGGTATCTCAATGTGGTTTTGATTTGCATTTCTCTGATGATGAGTGAGGCACTTTTTCATGTGTCTGTTGGCTGCCTATATATCTTCTTTTTAGAAGTGTCTATTCATGTCTTTTGCCCACTTTTTAATGAGGATTTTTTTTTTCTTTCAGCATGTTTGAGTTACTTGTGGATCCTAGATGTCACGCCTTTGTCAGATATACGGTTGGCAAATACTTTTTTCCCATTCTGTAGGCTGTCTCCCCAATCTCTTGATGGTTTCTTTTGCTTTACAGAAGCTTGTCAGTTCAATGAAGTCCCACTTTTCTATCTTATCTCTTATAGCATGGGCACTTGGAGTTTTGATCAGGAATTGGTTGTCAGTTCCAATTTCCATAAGGGTATCTCCTGCATTTTCTAAGATTCTTATAGTTTGAGGTTTTACATTTAGAACTTTGATTCATTTAGAGTTAACTTTTGTGTATGGTGATAGTTAGGGATTCTGTTTCAATCTTCTGCATGTGATCAGCCAGTTTTCCCAGCATTATTTACTGAATAGGTTCTCCTCTCCCCAGTGGTTGTTAGTGGAGGTTTTGTCAAAGATGAGTTGATTGAAGAATTAAGGCTTTTCCCCTGGAATCTATATCCTGTTCCTTTGGTCTTTATGCCTGTACTTGTACCAATACCAGGCTTTTTGATTATTGTAGACTTATAGTAAAGTTAGAAGTCTGGACGTGTGATACCTCCTGCTTTGTTTCTTTTGCTAAGGATTATTTTTTTGGTTATTCGTGGTTGTTTATGTTTCCATATTAATTTCTGTATTGTCATTTCCAGGCCTGAGAAGAATGATGTTGGTAATTTAATGGGTATTGCGTTGAATCTGTAGATTGCCTTTGGAAGGATGAACATCTTAACAAAGTTGATTCTTTCTATCCATGAGCATGGGATATTTATCTGTTTGTGTCTTCTTGGATTTCTTTGAGCAGTGCTTTGTAGTTCTCATTGTATAGTCTTTCACTTCTCTGGTTAGGAAGATGCCAAGGTATTTCATTTTTGTGTGTGGCTATTGTGAATGGGATTGCACTTTTTATTTGGCTCTCTGTCTGCTTGTTGTTGGTGTATAAGAATGCAACTGTCTTTTGCACATTTATTTTGTAACCTGAGACTTTGCCAAAGTCCTTTATCAGTGCAAGATTCTCTTGAATTTCTGAGGTATAGGATCATGCCATCAGCAAAAAGGGATAACTTGACTACCTCTTTTCCTATTTGGATACCCCTGATTTCCTTCTCTTGTCTAGTTGCTTTAGCTAAGACTTCCAACACAATGTTAAACAAGAGGGGTGAGAGTGGGCAGTCTTGTCTTGTTCCATTTTTCAGGGGAAATGTTTCCAGTTTCTGTCCATTTAGCAATATGCTAGCTGTGGGTTTATTGTAGATGGCATTTACTATTTTGAGGTATGTTCCTTCTGTACCTTGGTGTTTGAGGGTTTTTATCAAGAAGGGGTGCTGTATTTTATCAAAAGTTTTGTCTGCATCTAATGATATAATCATATGGGTCTTGTTTTTATATCTGTTGATGTATTTAATTACATTTATGGTCTTGCCGATTTTGAACCATCCCTGAATCCTGGGGATGAGGTCTATTTGGTCATGGTAGATGATTTTTGAGGTGTGTTGTTGGATCTAATTTGCTAGAATCTTGTTGATAATTTTTGCATCTATGTATATAAGGGATATTGTGCTGTAGTTCTCTTTTTTTTTGTTGAATCTTTGCCCTGTTTGGTTATCAGTGTGATGTTAGCTTTGTAAAATGATTTGGGGAAAATTTCATCTTTCTCAATTGCCTAGAATACTTTCAATAGAATTGCTATCATTTTCTCCTTGTACATTTTGTACAATTTAGCTGGAAAGCTATCTGGTCCAGGGCTTTTTTTTTTTTTTTTTTTTTTTTTTGCAGTTTTCTATGACACAGTCAATATCCTCGGTAGTTATTGGTCTATTTAGTATCTCAATATCTTATTGTTTCAACCTTGGGAGATTGTGTGATGCCAGAAAGTCCTCCATTTCATTTAGGTTATCAAGTTTGTTTCCATACAGGTATGCATAGTAATCTCTGAAAATCTTCTGTATTTCTTCGAGGTCAGCTTGACTTGATCTTTTGTATCTTTGATTGTGTTTATTTGGGCTTTTTCTCTCTTTTTCTTGGTCATTCTGGCTAGGGGTCCATTGATCTTGTTAATTCTTTCAAAGAGCCATCTTTTTGTTTTGTTGATGTTTTCTGTGATGTTTTTGTCTATGTCCTTTATTTGGTCTCTTACTTTGCTGATCTGGATTATTTTGCTAAAGTTAGGGCTTTGGTGGTCTTCTTTTTTCAGCTCCCTTAGGTGATTTGCTAGACTGTGATCTCTCCATTTTCTTGAAGTTGTTCACAGAGACATAAATTCCACTCTTAGAACTTTTCTCATGGCATCCCAGAAATTTTGAAAAGATGTTTCTTCATTTTCATTTGTTTCTAGGAATCTTTTAATTTCTGCTGTGATTTTGGTGTTGACCCAGTAGTTGTTCAGCACCAGGCTGTTTAGTGTCTTTGTGGGCTTTGGGAAAGTTTTTTTTTGTGTTGCTATTCATTTTTATTCCACTGTGGTCTGAGAAGGCACATGGCTATATTTCAACCTTATGTAATTTGTTTATGCTTGATTATTGCCATGGATGTGATCAATCTTGGAGTACATTCCATGGGTAATGAGTAGAATGTATATTCTGTGGTTGTTGGGTGGGATATTCTACAGGTATCTATTAAGTCCATTTGTTCGAATGTCAAGTTGAGGTTCTGGATCTCTCTGTTGATTTTTTGCTTCAATGACCTATCTAGGGCTGTTAGTGGGCATTCAAGTCCTCAGCTATAATAGTGTTAGAGTCAATATCCTTTTTAGTTTGCTTAGTGGTTGCTTTATAAATTCTGGTGCTCCAGTGTTGGGTGCTTTTATGTTTATGATGGATATTTCTTGTTGATAAATTGAACTTTTTATCATTATGTAGTATCTTTTTATATATTTTTAAAGTTTTGATAGATTAAAGGTTGCTTTGTCTGTATTAAGATCATGACTCCTGCCTTCTTTTGTGATCCATTTGCCTGGAAAGTCATTTTTCATCCTCTAACTTTGAGTCTGTATGTGTCCCTTGTGGTGAGATGAGTTTCCTACATGCAGCAAATAATTGGGTCATGGTTTCTTATCTAGTTTGCCATTCTATTTCTTTTCAGTGGCGTATTTTGTCCATTCACATTCAGGCTGATTTTTGAAATGTGATTGTTTATCCCTGCCATGAGGTTCTTATAAAGCTTTTTGTTTGTTTGTTTGTTTGTTTGTCTTCTTTTAGATTTGGGATTGATGTGTGTGTGTGTTTTCAAGTTTGCTGTTGTGATGTATTCTCTGTTGATTCTATGCTCTGCTGATCTCTTGGGAAATGTGTGGTCATTCCTTTTTTTCTTCTTTGTCTAATACCTTTTTAAGCATCTTCTGGTGAACTAGTATAGAAGCTGTATAATTTCTTAGAGATTGGATGTCTGGGAAGGATTTTCACTCTCCATCACTGATGAAGAAGAAAAATAAATAAAAGGGGGGTGATATAAACCAAACCCTCACATAGACATTCATGCACAAAGGAAAAATATGTTAAAAAATTAGAAAAACTGACAAACAGGCAAAACAATTTTTTTAAATTAAAAAAAAGAAAACCTGCCCTCTTGTGGCAGATTCTGTAATTGCTCCTCTCATCTTTACTGTCTCCTGCAGAGCTTCCACCTCTTTCACCTTCTACCCAGTTTCTGGACCAGAGAAGGAGGAGGAGCAGTAGGGGTTGGTGGGGCTGCAGTCCTCCCCTCCCACTCTCTTATGGTGAGGGGGATCCCCTCTGATGGGGAGATGTGGGATTGTCTCTTCCATAGGTATTCATGAGGGGTGCCCTAGCCAGACCTATCCTGGAGTGGAGTCCTCCTATTGCAGCTGCCAAGCAGGCTTTCCCTGAGTTCAACCCTCTCAGTCATGCCCCAGCCATGTGGGTCTGACATTCAGAGAACTGCTTGGGAGGAGGGGGTTTGGGTTAGCCCCAGACTTGCCACTGATCTCTTTGGAGTTCTTCCTTGTCCTTTTCTGACAACACCCTTTGTCCTGCAGCTGAATCAGGATAGGGGGTGTGGCACCTGAGACTTAGTACTTGTCAGATCCTTCCAAAATTTGTGCTTTCAGGATATTCCATCTGGGTCACAATCAACAATCAGGTCTGTTGTTCCATGGTGAGCAAGTCAGAGCACTTTCCTGTCCCATTTTCAAGATGGTACCAGGGTTCCTCTTTCATCTTCTGCAGTGGGGCTCTGCCTCTGGGGTCCCTCTGCAGCCCAGCAAGAGCTAAATCTTAATTGCTCAGTTTTATATCTATCCACATACAGCTGGCTGGGAACCTTATAAATATATTGTATAAACAATATTGTAAGAGTTTTCCATTTTATTTTGAGTCTTGGGCTAAGCTACCCCTCTTAATGTATCTTATACAATATCTCACAAGCTGTATTCCACATTATTACTTTGATGGATTCATTATTAGCCTCACAGGAGAAATTAGTGGTGCAATAAAGAAAAAAACCTGAATTTAGTTTGAATACCTCTATCTCAGTGTGTATCAAGTTCAGCAATACAGACATTTGGAGCTGGAAAATCATTTGTTTTGAGGGTAGTATCATGTGTTGCATGATGTTTAGTAGTATCCCTGGTTTCTACATACCAGATTCTAGTAGTTTCCCTATCTCAGTTGTAAAAATAAAAATTGTCCACTCTGAACATTACCAAATGCCCCTGGAGAGCAGAATTTTTCCTAGATGAGAATACTGATCTAACTACTATTCTGCTTATACTTAACCTTCGCCATTTTTTAGCCATATGCAACCTTGGGTAGCTCACCTTACTACCCTAATTCTCAAACACTTCATTTATAAAATATGTATAATAATAGCTACCACACAGGAATGTTATGAAGACTATGTGAGATACTGTATTGCATTGCTTGGCACAGACTACATCAATAATGCAATTTATTACTAAATGTTTAAGAAGTTTCCATTTTTATCCAGTCAGAACAAGAGAAAATGTTACAATGCACCCAAAGGATGGAAAAAGATCATGCTTATTTCTAAGTCTCTTACTTCTCTCCCACCCTGGCATCAGTTTCCATTTGATTTGACTTGTGTTTGCTGCAGAGCTAAAATTGGCACTGTTTTAAGTAACCTTCATGCACCACCTGTCTCTTCTGGCAACCTAAACTTAAAGAGAGACAAGTAAGAAACAGAAGGGAAAACAAAATACAACAACCAAAGCACACCAACAGCCCATAGCAGGATGGGATTTTATAGTTAAAGAGAAATGAATTCTGTCTCTACAGAATAAAACACATGCCCTAGGTGAATTCATAGTATCATGTATGAAGACCAAATTTTAGGAATATTATTATTAATATTTGAAAAAAATATTATTTCTTAACTAAGTTAATCATTTTTATAGAAGTAGAATGTTAAATATTCCTATTTATAGCCCAGTAGATTAATTCTATCATATAGAGTAAAATTATTCTTTAAAAAGTTGTTTGATTCAGCACACAAATTCTATCTTCTTATAGTATTGAAACTATACCAAAAATATTAATACTATAATACTGACATAATAGTGAATGCTTTTTGATTGAAACCACATTATATAAGTCAAATGGTGGGGTCCTTTTCTAGAGGATGTTGTAGCTCTTAGACATAGTAAAAAAATCTGATTGAGAGACATGCTGCAGAATTCAGCTGTTTAACTTGAATGTTTTTCTTGGCAATGAATGTAGTGAAAAATATCTTAATTGTTGTAAATATATCTTTGTTCATTATTTCATCTTAAGAAGCAAAACAACCTGAGACTTTCCTTGCTTACATAGGACCCTGAAATCCATCAGTGGTCTTCATTCTCATGAGGACTGAAGAATGATATAGAAATCATGGAATCAAATGTTTACTGACCCAAAGGAAATATTCAGAAAAGTTTTAATATCAGGCTTCTGGGAGTCAATTTTTCTTATATTTGTCTGTTTGATAAAGCAAAGAACAACAATAGCTAGATAACTTAGATTTTATTGTAGTACATAGTATCAGAAAGTATATTTTATGATTACTAAAGGTCTAATTGAGGTCATAAATCTCTGAGCTGACATTAAAATGGCTTTCTACTTAATAGAGTTAGCTTTAAATTTCCAGATAATCTTTTTAAAATGTACGATATAGTATGTGTGTGTTTGTTTATTTTACTTTTCTTCTCTCCCTCTCTCCTCTTCTCCCTTCCTTGTTTTTCTTCCTTCTTCTCTAGACTCAAACAATATTTATTGATTATATAAAACTATTCCAGATAGTAAATTTGATCAACATGAATAAACAGTGGGTAACCACGGGCCTAGCTACCTCTAGGAAGCAATTTATCTCATCAGTAAAAAATAATTACTTTGGCACTAAATGTGTTATAGACATATTATTAAAGAAGTAAAAGGTATATTTTATAATTACTAGATATCTAGCCATTATTAGTATATATTTCAGAATTAGAACTCAATCATAAATTGCCATACAAAATAATCTGAATCTATTTTATTTTGCTTTGCTTCCCCTATACCTGCCTTTATTGACTTCAAAATAATTTAGAGAAGAGAAATAATTTTATCTCCTTATTGCTCATAGATTGTCACCATGACCCAACACTTGCATGTACATATATACATACACAAGCACACACAAATAAACATATATAATCTGAAACTTCACCCATGTGTTGGTTTGTTAGATAAAAGATTTGTGAAAATAATTTTTTAAACTATTTGTTAAAATAGGTTTTTATTGCTGCAATGAGAAACTTTACTTAATTGAAAAAGCACAGTGCTAGCTTCCAGCACATATACTAAAATTGGAATGATACAGAGAAGATTAGCATGACTCTTGCACAAGGATGACACACAAATTCATGAAGCATTCCATATTTTCCTTGCAGATCAAAAGGTGGGCAACACTTTTGCGGATGAGTTGGTGGAGCTCAGCACAGCCTTGGAGCAACTGAAGACCTCAAATTTTTGCCAAAGTCCAGTAAAGCAGATAAAGACACTGAAAGCCTTAATTTTGTGACAGACTTTGGCCAGTGAACAACTTTTATTCTGAAGTCAGACATAGGATTTGACAAGGTTATCATCCTAATATCATAGGAGAAAATGCAAATTTAAATTATTTCTTTTCCTGTCTCATTTCTTTTCTGTATAAACCTACTATTTCTAGATTTTTATATAATATAATTATGGAAAGTAAAATTGGTTTATCTCCTAAAAATTGGTTTATCTCCTAAAAAAAAAAAAGAAAGACAAAGCACAGTTTGTGTGTATGTGTGTGTGTGTGTGTGTGTGTGTGTGTTTTTGTGAATGACTCAAAGGAGCCTTTACCTGTGTGATCCTATCTTTTACAATAAATGTTCTCTTGTTATTCCAACTACCAATTATTTTTACTTAATAGTAACCTTATGATTGCTTCCCTGATATTGCTTTTAAGTTTGAAATTTTGGCCTTTTACGTGAAAAAAAATGAATTCGTTTGGTTAATTATTCCATTTTACCTCTTTTTGTGAAATTAAAAAGAAAACTGAGCCGGGCTCGGTGGCTCAGCCTGTAATCCCATGCCTTTGGGAGGCTGAGGTGAGTGGATTGCCTGAGCCCACGGGTTCGAGACCCGCCTGGGCAAGCGAGACCTCATCTCTACAATAAAAATCAAAAAATCAGCCGGGTGTGGTAGCACG
>CAUYQG010200570.1:0-12319 GCA_963574415.1 Tarsius wallacei | reverse complement strand
AAAAAATGTCAAGACAACAGAAAAGTAGCTTCTGTTGTCCAAGAGGCAAAAGATGAGTTCCGAGACATTATTAAGAAAATCAGTGAGGCCAGGAATAGTGGCTCATGCTGTAATCCCAGCACTTTGAAAGGCTGAGATGGGAGAATCACTTGAGGCCAGGAGTTTGAGACCAATCTAAGCAACATAATGAAACTTTGTCTCTACAAAATAAATTTAAAAATAGTCAGGCATGGTAGCATGTGCTTGTAGTGTCAGCTACTCAGGAGGCTGAGGCAGGAGAATTGCTTGGCTCCAGAAGTTTGAGGGTGCGGTGAGCTAGGATCACACCACAACACTCCAGCCTGGGCAAAAGAGCAAGACACTGTCTCTAAAAATAAAGTAATAAAATGAAACAAAATCTTTGGGAAGAAAGAATAAATGCCTGAACAGGTTTTTGTTGTTGTTGTTGTTGTTGTTTGTTTGTTTGTTTTAGTGAGAAAGCAGGATTTATTGAGAGGACAGAAAAGCTCCCACAGTGCAAGGGGACCCGAAGGGGTTATCTCCTGGACAGGTTTTTAAATGCAGGTGAAAATGCCCTATGCAAGAGACAAACGCACGAAGGACATTACAATAAGTCCTCTACATATGAATAAGTTCTGTTTCAAGAGTGTATTCCTAAGTCCAATTTGGCTGTAAGTCCAACAAAGTTAGTATAGGTATTCAGCTGACACAATCAACTATACAGTACCAGCTACATCACCACGGCTTTTATGCTTGCTTCTAGACATCCTGGGTTTGAAATACAGAAACTGTGCTCTATCCAGTACTGTATAAGTAAAGTACAGAAAAGCACAACCACTTGTAGAGGATGCACGCATGTGACAATGTATACCAGACATGCGAACTAACTTATGTTATTAGATATGTGAACACACTTTCACATCTTTGAAAGCCTACAACTTGAAAGTGCAGGGACTTATTGTAATTAGTAAGGAAGAAAAAGGCAGGAAAGGATAGGCTATTTCTACTGTTTTGTGAAAATGCAGTTGAATTTATGGTCAGAGCTGCCCTTATCTATAAAGCTGCCAATTCCTGAGCCTTGAAGGGAAAAAATAAACACCAGCTACCAGTCATGTGGTTGAACAACAAGAAGGCTTGGACAACGAGCACATCTTCTATGAATTGGTTTCATCAATACTTTTTCCCTGAAGTCAGGAAGTACTTGCTAACAAAGGACTGCCATTTAAAGTTCTTTGGATATTGGGCAATGCTTCTTACCACCCAGAAGCCCATGAGTTCAACACCAAAGTCTCCTTGCTTGCAAACATATCTCTCATTCAGCCTCTAGATCAAGAGGCTATAAAAATCTTTAAGGCTCATTACCCACAGTACTCTACAGAAAGGATTGTCAATGCTGTGTAAGAGAACCCTGACAGAGAGAACATCTTGAAAGTCTGGAAGGATTACACCACTGAAGATGCCATCATTGCTATAGAAAAAGCATCAGAAACCATCAAGCCTAAAACAATACAATTTTTTCTGGAAAAAACTATATCCAGATGTTGTGCATGACTTCACAAGATTTACAACAAAGAAAATCAAGGAAATTATGTCTACATATGAGTGTATTCCTAAGTCCAATTTGGCTGTAAGTCCAACAAAGTTAGTATAGGTATTCAGCTGACACAGTCAACTATACAGTACCAGCTACATCACCACGGCTTTTATGCTTGCTTCTAGACATCCTGGGCTTGAAATACAGAAACTGTGCTCTATCCAGTACTGTATAAGTAAGGTACAGAAGAGCACAACCACTTGTAGAGGATGCACACATGTGACAATGTATACCATACAATGTATATATATACACTCATATGTAGACATAATATATATATGAGGTGCCAAAAAAATGTATGCTCATTTTAAGAGATGTTCGCCGTAATCAGAAGTGTTAGGATGCTAATGGTAACCACCTTGAGCACCACTTGTAATTGCAGAAGTCAACTGTGACTTGTATTCATCTTATTGAGTATTACAATTTTAATAGTTTTCCTTTCTTAAAATGTGTATACTTTTTTTGACTCTATCTATATTTATATCTACCTATATATATATATATATATATATACACATTTTTTTTTACTCTATCTGTATCTATATCTACCAATATATATATTTCACTTGGCACAGAGCTTGACACGTAGTAAGCCATTGGTAATTATCCCGATGTACAGCAATCTGATGAACCAAGGACCAGTTCTGGCCTGTGGATATATTTCATTAGGTCATCAGATTGCAAAGTTTTACCTAAAATACTGGAGTGCCAATTCATTGTGAAAATTCACTGAGTGTTAATTCACTTAAGATCTGGTAGCACTGGGCCTGTACTCCTCACACAACAAGCAGTTAGAGCTACACAATACCAACTATTCTCAGATGAGACTGAGGGCCTTGCTTTACCATGGACCTCATCAGTTCTTACGCTCTTAATTCTGGCTTGCCCCAGTCTCATGTGAGCGTATGCCCCACTGTCCCATACAAAATTATGGGAAATTCTTTGAGACAAAAAAGTGTTCACACACATGTGCAAGATCGTCTATATAATACATTAGAATTCAATGTAACTTTCTCTTTCTTTTTCCAGATGACCTGTGTTTCATCAGCTGTAAATTTACAAATATATGAACTACAGAAAAATTCTGTGATTCTAACAAGGGAATCAGCATTATCACCTCAAGCAGAGGAAGGGTCAATGTTCTTTTAGTTTTAAAAATATGCTGCATGAGCTTAGAGAAATGAAAACGGAGAGTGTTCTTGAGAGCGATTTCACAATCAGCTTCCACGAATGACACTGATTGGAATGTTTACCTTACATAGCCCAGGGGAGCTGAACTTTGCTCAATTTCTTGAAAGAAATATGTCAGGCCCAGTGACCCCCAAGTGGGGATTGTCATCCCTTCTTGCACATGCCATCAGCTGCTGGTGGCATTTCTTCAAATCAGTGAGGTGTCCTGTTGTGTGGGGGTGCCTTGGCCTGGAAGCCCCACAGAGCTTCTGATTATGGCATCTCCTTGTTAAAGTCCTGGGATGCGGGCGCTCCACATCATAAGAAGGGGGCTTCCCGCATGCTCTCTGATGTTCGGTTTTGTAGTGTCTTTTCACAAAGTACAAAAGCCTATCTGTGAACATCCTGACCTCTGAATCTATGCAGATCAAACCACAACCAGCATGCTTCAGCAACAAGCTCAAAATTCTACAGAACTCTAATTCTGACCCTGATCCTAATTTATTGTTTGACACTGGGCTAATCCAGGGACTTCCATGAATCCCATTTCTCTTGGATGGCTTGGAGAATTATTAGGTTAAAACATATAACACACACATACATATATGTCTATAAAATGATTTATCAATATATACACTCTAAAATCATGCTTTAGTGATATTCTAGTTGAATAAAAGGATTAAGAAGGAAAGTGCCCTTGGAAAAATCTATATTTTCAAGCAAAGGAAGTATTTGATAATATTTCTCAAAAAAAATTAAAAACATACTTATTTTTTTAATCAAACTCTAAGACTCTCTACTTATAAGTCTTGAAGAGATACTGACACATTGTCCAGAAAAACATTTCTCCTTAATAGTTTCACAGCGGAGACCATGTTTATGTCTGCAAAAGTACTAACTTTATAAATAAGAAAACACATTAGATCAATATATAGAGAAACTTTAATAACATAAGACAATATAAGAAGAATAAATCGAATTTCTTCTAGAGACTTCAAACATATTTCCCAAGGAATTATGAGTAAAATGTCTTTATTCACTAATCTCTAATGCTTCTTGGAAAGTATTTCCTAGTTTCACTCTCACCTCGTCTAAACCTAGAGAGATACACTAAAGGAAGTCTGAACTTCAAAAGCGTAGAACTCCAAGATTCCACAACTCCGCTGACTGGGTTTTTGGTTTTTTTTTTTCAATTCTGTTCTAATTGGATCAGCATTTCAGAAGCAAGCACTTCAAGGCTTAGTGCCTACATTTTACAGTCAGTAAGAAATATTGTTTATAATTTCACGGAAGGTAAAACAATTCACCAAGGGCAAACATTCATCATGCAATGAATCAACATCCAGTCACCTCTATCCCCATTCACATGCAAATAACGTCCCAATTTTCCTACTTGTCATTATATCTGACATTTAAGCCCAGTTACTTTGGACTTACAATACTAGTTAACCCCAGGCAAGTGAAGATCCCAAGCAAACCCTTGCTTATGCATCAGGAACAAATTCTTTCTTTCTTTCTTTCTTTCATCTTCTTTTTTTCATCTTCTTTCTTTCTTTCCCTCTCTTCCTCCCTTCCTCCCTCTCTCTTTCTTTTTAGTAAAGCCTTCCAGAAAATACACCAAATTCTGGGTAACAAAATCCTTCAGACTATGCATTTTCCCAGAGCAGAAAAACACAACTTAAAATCGCTTATTGGTAAATAAGTGACAAATCTAATGAACTCGGGATAATTTTCCAGTTGGAGATCCTATTCCTCGTCCCACTAAATGTTGCCATAGGGTAAAAGAAGTAAAATTTAAGTCAGACCAGAGGTCTACATTTTTCCTAAACTAAAATCAAAAGAAGAGATAGACTTACTACACAGTTGGAAAAATTACCTTCTTTACTGTGTGTTTTAGTTGATCTTGACCATGTTACCATAGATAATTAAAAAAAAAAAATCTAGTCATATGACTAAAAGAACTGCAGAAGGCACATCTAAGCAAATATTTAATTCCTTTAAAAAGTTAATGGAACCACTGAAGCCCATAAAAAAGTACATTTGAGTTAACTACTAACAAAAATGCATTCTTATTTTACAAAGAACACATTAACACAAAAAGAAAGAAAGCATTAACAAATGGAATGAAATATAGCCCTTATGACTTACTAATAATTTCATGTGCCCTTCGACATTAAGAATTGCAATATGAAAAAAACAGGGTCCATGTGGAGAGTATGAAAGAGTGACAAAACAGTCAAAATGTTCTTCTCCAGGATTAACAATAAATAAAATCGTTATTACTCCACATTGAGTTTGTTGGCTAAATTTCTTGAGTCTAGGAAAGTAACGATTATCTTCACAGAATTCGGCCTAAGTAGTGTGTACTTTCCAGTTCTCTTCATTGACTTTATTCTGAGGTGACAACAGTGGACCCCATTCACATTAGCACTGAGGCCCTGGATTCACAAGGCAGGCAAGAAGGGCTCCCCAGAGGCAGCGGGCAGGTTTTCACCCTGGACATGCTTTACAGAATTAGCTTTGAGATTTTGCAGCTCAGTTTGGGATTATTTATAGTAAGACTGGTATTGCATAGCTATTAGGAAGAAAACAAAAAGTCAGTTTATTTGCGCTTACATTGATGTTTCAATAAAACATTGTCTTATTTTCCTTATCTGGAAGTTGAGAGGGTTGGGCTACATGGCTGCTGGCAGATACCTCTAAGAATGAATGTCTTTCAGGAGACCTGCAGGAACTTGTGGTTTGAATGTAAAGGTCATATCTCAAAATTGTGGTACATGAACAGGGTAATTAAGCCACTGAAATGACTTATTTACCTTGCTCAATGCCATTTAGATTAAAGTGTAGCCTAACTTAGAGTCTTTTTTTTTTTTTTTAAACTTAGAGCTTTAAGAGACCTGGGATCATCTCGTGTAAGTCTCCCATTCTACAGATGAGGAAACTGAGGTCCAGAGAGGTAACATTTATACTAACAGGGACATTATTCAGGTTCTTTTTCGCAGCCTGAGATATATGGAATTCAATGCACTAAGGACAACTAGTGGAATGAGAGGAGCCAGAAAATAAAAACTTTTTTTTTTTTTGAGTTGGAGTCTCACTCTGTCCCCCAGATTGGAGTGCAGCGGCCTCAACCTGCTGTGCTCCGGCGATCCTTTCGCCTCAGCCTTCCAAGTAGCTGGAACTACAGGCGTGCGCTACCACGCCCAGCTAATTTTTTAAAAAAATTTATTTATTGTAGAGATGAGGTCTCGCCAAGTTGCCCAGGTGGGTCTCAAACCCGCGGGCTCAGGCAATCCACTCACTTCAGCCTCCCAAAGCGCGGGATTACAGGCTGAGCCACAGAGCCTGGCTAAGAAAAACTTTTATCAAAATTTTAAAGTAAGAAGGTTGAAAAAGAAATTTACTGTTTAAATGAAGAAATAATTTACAAACGCCACATACATTTATACAAGTGTGCTGCAATCTAGCTCATTATTTTCCTATGAAGAAAAAAAAGAAAAGCACTGTGTAATGTGTGTAATAACCCTGTTGTTTACTTTTGCGTTAAACAAAATGGAAAGTCCTACAAAAGTTGTAACACATTATTTCTGGATCTGTATGAATTAAAACAGAGCAATAAAATAGGAAAATAAATCAAATATCTTCATGTTAGATCGTCACTGGGGTAAGATAGCAAAACGCCAAGTATTCTAAGAATAAGATTTCCTTCTAAGCATCTTATAAATTGAAAGGGAAATGATTTTAGGTTCATATGAATTCAAACTCCAGTAAAACAAACACATTTACTTTAAAACTTTAAAAGTTAAGTTATGCAAAGTTTATAGGTAAAACTAGTAGATTCTGTATTGCTTGTCTCCCATCAAACATGATCAATGTAACCACAAAAGTCTTGGTAACAGCAAAAAGTAAAGTACACAGCAGGGTTTTAAGACAGCTGGATGTTAATCATGTACAAAACTCTTAAAAATTTAGGATCTGAATCATCATTTAAAAACACATGCACTCTTTATAGACATTTTGAAATTTTATGATGAGCATCTAGGCATCCAACCATTAAATTTCAGAGCAAAAAAAAAAAATGTTTTTAAGACAGAGAAAGAGAGTTAGTGAGTTTCATAAGGCAGGAATCAGGTTGAAAAGGCTGGCCTGACATGCAGAAGTTCTGAACTGTGCCCCTATTCCCCCTGCCTCTCTTCTGATCACTTAACCACATACACAGGGTCCATCTTCCACATAAGGGTCACTCGCTCCATCACACACATTGTGATGAGGGCCTTTTGACTCACTATAGTCAGCTACCCCCAAATATAGCTACCCAGCAACTGGGCAGATACTTTTACTATGTGCTTCTAAAGGTCACTTTAATGAAGAAATACAGAGTAGGAAATTCTTGGGGGAAATCTTCCAATGTTGAACCACATTTGAATCAAATATCTTAACTGCTGGAGCTGAGCATTGAGGAAGCTGTCACAGGCAGAAGAATTTAGGAATCTGGCTAAAAAACTGGGCTTTTCAGATCCTGTGGCACATCCCATTCAACAAAGTGATCACCATCCATCACTGTCCAACCATTATTAATGTCTACTGGATGCTAAAGCAGGTTTACAGAGGATTAAGGAGCCAAGCTTACTATTAGGCAATTTTAAAGTTTCAACAGGAGTTCAGTGAATCTTCAAAGGGAATGTTGAGGAGGTGAGGAGGCAGGACAAGAGAAGCTAACATTAAATTAAAAAATACTTAATTGCTAAGCAACAAGATGAGCATCTAACAGATCTTAAAGACAAAGTCCTCAGGTCTAACTTTGTCGGTCATAGCACTGATCTTGCAAAGCCAATGGATGTTTGTCTTGGTAACTTTTCTAGTTCCTTTACCAGTTAGGTATTAAGGAAGTAGCATCATAAAGTGTTACATCTTTTAATAACACATTTCCCATTGAACCTGTTTTAAATGGGATGGGACCCAATAATACTAGTCTATTTGCGTAAATGTTTAAGTTAATATGTCTTTCTTCAATATGTGACAATGATTTTAGCATTTAACCATACTTAGCATTCCTTCCTGGAACTTGGCTAGAGTTTGTGTTCGTCATCTTTTACCATTAAGTCCTTTAGCCATCATGTGCATGGCTTCAGCTGAACAATTCAGATTGCAAATTATTCTCTCCCCCCATCTCATCCTTACAAAATGACCTGCAATATGCCTGCCCTTTACAGTCAGGAGCCACTTTTCCCAAAAGGAAAAAACAAAACAAAAACCTCTATCAATTAGAAGTTGTTCCTGTGGATACATGGTTATTTAAAATGTTCCATGCTGAAGTTTGTAGTGTGTGAGCTGCAAGCCAAAAAGGAATGGATGTTTGAATTGATAAATATGAATAACCCTTATCTCACAATTTACATATAAAACTTCTTCTAAAGAAAGATGCAGAGGAAGCATCTACAAGCACCTTTCTCAACCCTTCTTAGGAAGGCGGTCGTTAGAGGGAAACACAAGCCTTATGCCGTCCTATGTCCTTGCTATTCCTCCAGAACTTCTGGCTGGAGAAGGGGGAGGATGCTGCTGTGGGAGGGAAATTGTAGCACCACACTTTGGAAGTGGAGTCCACAGAAATTGGATGAGCCATAGCTGCTTGGGGAATCCCAGCACAGCAGGTATATTCTTTACTCATCATGGGCCCCGCTTTGAAGGATATGAACAACACAACTACGTATAAAGCTTGAAGACAGAGGTCACGTATTGAAAATACCATTCATATACATGAGTGTGTACATCGGCTGTACAGAACAAAATTTTAATATTCTTATCTTGAACATACACTTTCTTAGACCAAATAGTGGATAATGTGCAGCATTTTCAAAAATTAGCAACTTCATTAATTGTGCTTTTGGATTTTGTTATTTCATACAGTTACAAGATTATGCTTAGAACACACCAAGTGGTATCCAGATCAAAGCTAGAAATTCTGGCTTTCTGGCATGGATTTTAAGACTAGAAAAATTCAAAAAAAGGTCAGAAACTAAGTGACTTTCCTTTGCCAAGTACTTGCAATTTACAGCTTAAATAATTAACTCTGTCTTGCCTATCTTTAAAACCAGAATACACAGCACAGTGTCTGATACAGAACTCACCCAGGTCAACAAATGTCTATATCTTTTCCTGGGAGAAATAGGTCAGTATTTAAGCTGACAAAAACAAATTAATACACATATTTGAAAACACTAGCTTAATAAATCATTACCTAGTAAACAAATGTATTGTTAATTTTGTCAAAATGTATATATAGGTAACATAAAATAAATTGAACCGTCCCAGAATTCCAGTTGCTAATTTTTGAAAATGCTGAACATTATCCACTATTTGGTCTGAGAAAGTGTATGTCCAAGATAAGAATATTAAAATTTTGTTCTGTACAGCCGATGTACACACTCATGTATATGAATGGTATTTTCAATATGTGACCTCTGTCTAAAATGGAAAACATTGAAATTGACAAGCTTATGAAGAATAAATATGCATTTGGGTCTATAAATCTAGCATCAAGGATTGAGGTCCCCCATCTTTATTTGCTAGAAGATGAGTTGGTCAACCTGCAGGCCACACACACAGTTACTCAAGCCCAAGCATCTAAAATAATGCCACAAAGCTCAGGGCAAGCCCTGCTGGGCAGAGCAGAATTTCAAACCAAGCTCTGGAGGCAAGCAAACATCAACACGATCACACACCAGTCACTCACATCATCCATTGCTAATCAGGGTTTTCAAAGGAATTCCCAAGGGGGCTGTGATTCACAGAATGGATGGAGAAAATGTAATTATCCTACTTTAAAACAAAATCAAATTGCCAAATACATATCTAGGCAGAAAAATATCATTCTATAATTCCTTTGAAGCCTTTGGTGAGCAAAAAAAACATTTTCAGCAGTGGAGATAAATGGACTAATGCTCCTAACTGACAAATAATAAGTGAGTTGCATGAACCATCACCATCCTGCTTCTTATCAAGAAGCAATGCATTTTCAGAAATAGCCACTTTTTAAAATAGCATCAAAAATGACTTCCTTTGCAATATGCTATATATTTTTTCCAAATATTTGGTGAGGGGAGAGAGAGAGACAGCGTACGAGACAGCACTCAGGCAAGCAGGCATACGTGTATAAATGGCAAGGCTTTTCTCTGTAGTCTCCATTACCATTACTAAGTGTAATTGAATGTATTAGCAGGTCTCTGTAGGAATGTGATATGCTAACACACTCTAATTTTCATTAGTTTCTCAAAACTGTCATGTGAGAAATTTGAAATATGTGCATGAGAGAAATTAATAATGGCTGGTACTGAACAAAAGTATTAAATTGGTTTAAAATGGGAAAAAAACAGAATTTGTTCATGAAAAGAAAGATGCTTAAATCATACTCAGGAAGGCGCACTGATGACAGACTATCGTTCATTTTCCCAAAACCAGCTGCTGTGCAAAAGAGTGAGAATGAACCCATAAGTCCTCATATCCTCATCATGGTGAGCCCCATTTTACTGCACAAGCATGGATTTAGAAAAGCTAAAAATGTTCATGAGGTGAAGGGTTTCTTTTTCTTTTTTCAAAATGAAAAGGTGTACAAGCCTCAGCTAAGTTTTGCCAGTTAGAATGCAAGTTTTCTTAGCTCTGCCAAGATGTGAATATGTGGGCCTATTTGGGGAGTTACAAGGTTGCAAGAGCCTTCTAGTCTTCTATCCCTTACATCTACAAAGCACATTATGGTCAAAGTCTGTTTATTTATAGTATTTCATTCCATCCTTGAAATAACCCCTTAAGGGTGATAAATAGGTATTCTCTCCTCCACTTTACAGGTAGGAAAGTTGAGAATGAGAAAGTCTTGTCCACAAGTTCACTAGGGATCTGGAGCTAAATACAATGAGGCACTCTTCACCCAACCAGACTCCCTCTGCAGTGGTCTGGGATCTCCTCTCTGCTAGCACAAGGAGGGCTTGGCAGAGGGAGCCCTGTTGCCCGGAGTGTTTTGGTGCTTCCAGAGAAAGGCGGCCATCTAGCACTTGGAATGTTCTGTACTATGTGAACCTTACGCGAGCTCCATGGGTTTCTAGCACCCAGATCTCAACCTGCTAGAGGCTGCTACCACTCCGGGGGAGTTCTTCTTCGTTGTCCCCACATGGCTAGATCATTATTGTCCAAGATGAGTAATTCTAAGACACATTCCTGTATTCAGCCAAGACAATGTCTTTAAAATTTTTTTTCCTGTAAGTTTGTTGTTTGGTCTAAATTGAAAGGTATGTGGAATCAATCGGTTGGCCATAACATAACGTAATAGCAGCAGGTAACACCTTAATATGGAAGGAAGAAGGAAGGCAGGAAGAAAGGAGATTTAAAAAGTGGAAAGGGATGAATGTGAAGAGAAGGGAGGGAAGGAAGGACTTACATTAATTATAAGATATTTGAATTAGAATTTCTGTGTAGAAATTCTGCTTTATTCGTTGCTCATCAGGGGTGTAGAGATGCACCCCTGATGCAATATTTGATAATGGTCTACTCCATGACTGATCCTTTATAAGGATTATCAGGTGTAGAATATTTAAATAACTTGAGAGGCTAGGTCTTCATCCAACTCTGTCTGATCTCAGAGTCCAAATACTTAGCCACTGGGCAGTACCACTCCAACAACCATGCTGGACACTGGCCACACACACACACACACACACAAATGGGTAAAAAGTGACAGATGTAGAAATCCAATAACAGATAACTTATTTTAATAGTCTAGGCCAGGTGAGAAGATTGTGTAATTTCATTCCTATAGTCTTATGCAAGTGTCTTGACTACATGAATTACTGGGAGAGATTCTACTTTCTCAGTTTTTTATGAAATCTCTACTTGCTAAAAATGTGACAGAAAACTTCACATAAAATGGCATTGTGTGGTGTTCCGGGGGAGTTAAATTATCCTACTTATTACATAATTGCCTTGCATAATAGAAGAGATAAAAATTCAATGCCTCAAGAAAATGAAAGAACCAAAATGTGGTATATCCATACAATGCAATATTATTCAGCCATTAAAAAGGAATAAAGTCCTGACACATGCCACAACATGGATGGGCCTTAAGCACATTGTGCTAAGTGAAAGAAAGCAGACACAAAGACCACATATTGCAGGATTCTATTTTTGTTAAATATCCATAATAGTCAAATTCATAGAGACAGAAAAGAGATTAGTCATTGCTGAGAGCTGGGGGTGAGAGTAAGAAGAAAGTTGTGGAAAAATAGGAGATAACTGCTAAGGGACACAGGGTTTCTTTTTGGGGTGATTAAAATGCTCTGAAATTGTGGTGATGGTTACCCAACTCTGTGAATATATTAAAACCATTAAACGATACACTTGAAATGGGTAAATGATATGGTATATGAATTATATCTCAATAAAGCAATGAAGAAAATGAATACAGTTTTTTGAGTACACAGAAGAATAAAAGAATGAGAAAGAAGGAGAAAAAGAGAAGGAGAAGAACCAACATCATTTACAGCTTGCTGGATGGCTGTAAAAAAAAAA
>CAUYQG010200569.1:0-22441 GCA_963574415.1 Tarsius wallacei | reverse complement strand
TACAGACGTGCGCTACCACGCCCGGCTGTTTTTTATTTTATTGCAGAGACGAGGTCTCATCAAGTTGCCCGGGCTGGTCTCGAACCCGCGGTCTCAGGCAATCCACTCGCCTCGGCCTCCCAAAGTGCTGGGATGACAGGCTGAGCCACTGAGCCCGGCCGGGAGCTGAGTTTTAACAATCCCTCTAGGCGATGCCAATGCACACTCAAGTGCAAGGACCGCTGGGATAGCGTGTTCAGAGCAGGGAGTCAGATTGCCTGAGTCAAAATCCTGACTCCACCCTTGTGTGATCCGGGAAGGGTCTTTGTCTCTCAGTTTCCTCTTCCAAAACTTGAGAGCAATAAATGATCTGTTATGACTTCACAAGATTCCAGAGAGGAAGAGAGTTCATGCATGTAAAGCACTTAGAATCGTGCCTGGTGTGGAGAATCGGTTCAGAAATGTTAAATACTCTTCAGCAAAGGTAGCATTGCTTTCCTTTATATATAGATGAGGAAACCAAGGCTCAGAGAGGTTCATGACTGGCCCAGTGCTGCACAGGTAGTGTGTGGGGTAATACCACCAGTGATGTTCCTCATTTTCCTTCACGTTTCAGGTGTTCTTGTAATTCATCCGGGTGGGTGCGGGGCAGCCGTGCAGGGCATTTGCTGAGGGTGGGCACATCCAGAGCTTGGTCACGCCTGTCCCACTGAGAACCGTGCCTCAAGTTCCCCTCGTCTTGGCTATCCTGGCCCTTCCTGCCTTTTTTCTTGTGCGGTTTGGGTTCTTTCTGTCTCTCCTTTTACGATCTTATGGCGGAATCATACCCAAGGGCGTGGCAGGACCTTCACCTTGGCCTTGCTTTGTCCACAGCTCAGGGTGGGTCGGCCTTGGTGTAGATACCATGAGGGTATTGAAAGTAAAGATTCTGCCTGAGGGATTTGGTGACAAATTAAGATTCATTCTTGTGGAAAATTGAGAGTAGATTAGCCGAATTGCCTAGGCTTGTAAGACACTCATGGATTGAGGTCTTTGGGGTAATTAGTAAATTGTGCAAGGAATTGGGAAGCAATTCATGCAAGGAAGTTTTCTCTTCCACCCGCCCAGCTGTACTGGCACCCTATGCAGTCATATACAAACTGCTTTCAGGGGTTCTGTCCATCTGTCACCACCCTCCAAGGGGTGAGCACTTCTGCTTAAAGATGAGCTCCCCGGAATGGAGCTGTGTGTGTCCAGGCCCAAAGTCCTTCTAAAGGGCTTCTTGGCTGGTGACCTCAGGAGGTAAGACCTTCCCAAATCAAAGTCACGAAGGACTAGGGGGAAAGGCTGAGATCCCCCTTAAATATGCATTAGACAAGCTACTTGGGAACCAGGACTCCTTTGACTGCCTTCCACTCCTCCGTCCTCAGCTGCATGTCACAGACACACCACAAGCAATTACAAAATTGGCCTGCAAGTGGACTTCTCAGACGCAGCGTCTAAAGTAGATTTAAGGCTATCGTGTATTGTGGATGATTATTTGCCGGTGACTTCTCAAGCCTCATATTTGAGCCTCATATTTACTCAGTTTTTTTTCCTTTGGGTGACAGTGCCAGTGAGTCTAAAATATTCTCCTTGGGAGCCACGAGGCCAGAGTGGTGTTCCCTCCCTCCCGCATTAGAGGGAAGGTGGACGGTTGTCAAGGATCCTCCCGAAACTTGGGAACGGCCCGCCGTGGTCCAGGGACACACACTCTGACGCCATTCTACGTAAACCCAGACATGCTTCTGCTCATTTTAATTAGACAGATAAAATTAGCAAGGAGATTAAGGTGAAAGGGGAAATTAAAAATATTCAAATGTTAGGTGGAATTTACAAAAGTGAATTGAACAATGAGGTACAATAAGAAATGTAAAGAGAAACACAGACACACTTGAAACATTCCTCGGATGCCACACAGCTTAAGCCAGTCCACAGGTGAACTCCCTCTTGCCACCTCTCGAATTGCAGATTCCAGGGATGTGGAAGAACATTCTCCAGAAACACTTTCCTTCTCCTTGTCTTCAGATGTGATTAAGAAAAACTCATCAGTCAACATCACTCCAGAATGGCCCACACTGCATCCAATTCAAACCACTCACCTGTTTCCTGTCTGAATTTACAAACTCTTGAGAGTTATTTTTTTTTCCTTTCATTCTATTTTATTTTTCCCTCTCCTCTCTTCCCATTGAGCCAACAGGCCAATTGGGTCAACCAGAAAGCCAAACCAACCACTTATTCTGGCTCCCTTGGACTTCCCAGGGACCAAGATGTCCCAGTTCTTTTCTTGTTTGCATCTATTACGAACAAGCACAGTCATTTTATAACGCAGACATACATATGTGTGTTCTTGCACACGGAAACAGGTTTTTCTTTTTTTTTTTCTCCAATTTGTGGTTTCTTTTTCCTTTTTGCAGAAAATGCAAACGAAAGAAAAACAAGGTTTTCAATTGAAGGTACATCTCTTCTTCAATATGAAGACATTAATTGAATTGGTTGGTTCCCCATGCAGTGGTCAGCAAAGTCCTTTGGCAACTGACAGACAACATCTGGAGACTCAGGAGCTGGGTTTCGTTTGAAGAAACTTCCCTACAGGAGTCATGAGCAGAGGGACGAGTGTGGGAGAAGGGAGGGGACGCTGGGGGAGGAGTACAAAAGGAGAAAAGAAAAGAATGTCATTGGTGAGGGAGAAAATGGGACACGGCTTCTGTTTCTTCCCTCCACCTCCTTCCCTTTCTTCCTGTGGATGGAGGACCCCAGCCCTCTGAGGGTGGGAGCCAGTTCACTTTTGTCCTCCCGACGTGTATTGTTTTGTCTTCACTTCCGTTGAGCATCACCTTTTCGCATTTCTATTATTATGTATTTGGTTTCCCACAGCATCTGAAACATGCTTCTGTCACTGAGAAACGGAGGTTGCTTTTTAGCAACGGGCCGGTTGATTCTTCGCTGACAGAAATGCCTTCCTCAGCCGAGAAGCCAATCTCTCCAGCACATTCCACAGTGGTCAACCTCTGGTTCCCCCTGGACCCTGGTCCTTTCCCTTTCTTTCCTCCCCCAAGAAAATGAGAGTTCTCATGCCATGGCTGTTGGCGACTGATTCATCTGGACCCTCATAGAATGAATGCTGCTCAGGATTTTCTTCTGATGGCCTGCCAAGGTGACCCCTATTCTCAGGAGGTCTCTAGGAGGGAAAAAAGCCAAGAAGAAGTCACGTTAGTGTTCGGGCAGCTGTTCACAGATCAAGACTCATCATCAAGCCATGCTCCCCAAAAGTACTCCCGTGTGTGTACTTAAGAGAAGTAGACAAATTTTTTTTAGAAGGGTTTAAAATCCCACTAGCCTAAGTTTACCCAAGTTTTTGTCAGACTCCCCACTAGATATTTTCTCAATCTCACCTTCGCCATGCAACGGCCCTCTGCTCCAATGCCCCGTACGGTGAAGACAGTCCTGGGAGCGTTATGCCTTGTTCCCGGGACGTGTTCCTCACTTACGGGCTCTGAGGCGGCCCCTTCAGACCCATGACCCTCAGGTGACAGGAATTTTCCTCTGCTATTTTTTTAACATTCCAGGCGCACATTCTATGGGCTATTCTATCAGTTATTCTGTGGAGCTCTCTGCCTAAATTAGTGATCACCCACTGAGATTGAAGAGGCGTGGGGCTTTGCCTGGTCTTCTGATGTTTCCCCCTGAGTTTCCATTTTCTGCCTCTGTTTGAATTTTAATGTCATGCATTTTTAAGAAGGGTGATCTCAAAATAACTTGAAAATATCTGCTTAATCAGGAGTCCAAAGGATAGATCTGGGATAGGCTTTGAATTGGATTTATCTTTGAGCTGTGAATATTAACAGGAACAAGCTCATGCCTTATATTTGGTCTTGGGGACATGTATGCATCTCTCCTTAGTTAATAATAACAATATATGACTCTGCTTGAGTGCATCTCATAGGATCATATATTATCTCATTGAAACCCATAGGAAAGCATTTCATAAACATTGACACACCACTGCAAACTCAATGATAACCATAATTAATCAGCAACTGTTTCTTGCATGCATCTTTTGGGCAGGTAATGCTAAGTGCTTCGCATATGCTATTCCATGTGCACCCCCCCACACACACACACAAGCCCAGTAGATGGGCACTGTGATTCATGATAATTTATGATCTGTGGGTAGAAGGCAAGAAGTGATCAGAGAAGTTAAACAATGTGCTCAAGACCACACAGCAGGTAAGCAGCGGTGGAACTGGGGTTCGGAGGCTGCCTGCCTCTCAGTATCCCGCAGGGCTGCTGGCAGAACTTTTTTCTAAGGTCTTGCCTGTGTCTTCTCCAAAGCCCCCCCAAACCCAGCCCGGCCAGTCACTTTGAACACTGCATACCAGACCCTGTCCACGAGGTCTCACCTCTCTTGCCCACCCCGCTGCGTCTGCTCACCCTTCAGTCTCCCCGGGGATGCAGTTGGTTAAGACTGTCCAAGTGCCCGTGTCTTTCTAGCAGATACTTTGGGGAAGTACGCTTGAATTTTTAATTGTCCCGCACATTGTCCCACAATCGATTTTAATAAATGGCTCATTTTCTTTTTCCGCCTTGGATCTCTCGGGAAATAAGCCGAATTCCTCCAGTAGTGTGTGGACATGCTTTACGTTGAACTAAATCCCTTAATTTACAGTTTGCCTTTCCCTTCGGTCTTCCCCTTCTCTTTCCATGGGACTTTTCCCAGTCTGAGGAAACTCCTTCAGCCTGTGGTGGGGGTCGGAGGAGTCCCGTGACAATGGCTCCACGGGCAGTTGGCAGTGGAAGGACAGGAGCGGTCTATCTTCACGCACACCCCCTCTACCCCTGAACCCAGCAACGCTGATGATCTAGGGGCATCCGTTTTAGCGCTAAAAGACGGGGAGGCTGGTTTCCCACTGATCGTGCTTCTTATTTATTCATTTTTGCTGTCTGTTGGACAATCATTCTTAATGGCAGAGGGACCAGCATTTTTTAGGCATCACCAGGAAACAAATCCAGGTTTTAAAATATATATTCTGATGTTCGGTGGATTCAAGGCTGGATGCACATTCAAACCACCTCTCTGGAGAAAGTGTGGTTCTGTGAGTTCTGGAAAGAATAAAACTCAGAGAGGTGGACCTGGAAGATTGACTGCAATAGAGTCAGTGTATCAGGCAGCTATCCCTTTGAAGGGCTAAACTGCTAGGGGTGGCTTCTCATCCTTCTTTCCTGAGACTCATCAACTGGCTTGTCCAAGGAGGAATCCCTGCTCCTAGCACTGTGCCTGGGGTAGAACAGATCAGTATGTGTCTGACTCACAGACTGATGGATCCTCTACCGCGGGACATGCATCTTATGGGCCACCAGATCCCACCCTAGTGCTGTCAGGCAGCCCTTGAGGTCTCCTCTGGGGTGTGTGTGTGTATGTGTGTGTGTGCGCGCACGTGTGTGTGAGAAATTGACTCCTAGGTAGGATTATCTGAGCTGCTGTGAGTACAGACGGCAAAATTTGACCCCTGCCAACTTTAATCCAGTGGTTCCCAAACTTTGCCATGTTTTTGAATCACTTGGGAGCTTTTAAAAATCCTGATGCCCATGTCTTGCTCTAATCAACCGGAAGGCATGGAAGTGAGAGCCAGGCATCAATATATATATTTTCTATGGTTCAGCCATTTGTCAGTGCAATATATTGTTCAATAGTGAATGTCCCCAGTCACTGGGCTTTGATCTAGTGATAGCATTGGGAAGGTTGATGTGCTTGTTTTGCTTTCTAAGAAAAAGAGTTACAGACAGCGGTGCACTTTTGGCTAAAACTAGGATGCTCACCTTTCCCTCCATATCCATTTATGTCATTCTGCTTCTTCAAGCCCAGCTCCAAAATGCCTGTCTTTTTCAGGAAGCCAGTCCAAAAACATTCCACCTGCCTGCATGTAGTCTACCAGGAGATGCTCGGTACATGGGTCCCTAGGTTCCCCTCCCTTGCCCCAAACAGGTTCCAGTGACGACCTGAAAGCTATAGATATATTGAATCCAAATACTCAACCAGATTGCCGGGCCTCTCTGATCCTCTGTCTCATCATCAAAATAAAGATGAGGCGAGGATCTCTACAAAATGATTTCAAACAACACTTCTACTCACTCAGTCATTCCTCGGTTTTAAAGCAACTGGTTTTTGGCCCAGGTCATGAACTGACTTAGAAAATGATTGCCAAAAACAGAATTCAAAAAGGGAGCTGAGCAGCCCCAGCTTTGCTAGAAGGAGAGAACAACCTTTCACACTGACAACTCTGAAGGGGACGGCTCTCACTTGGGTGGCATCAATTATTTTTAAAGATTCCCCAGGTGGCTCCAGCGCACAGCAAAGTAGGGGAACCACTGAGGCCCTGGGGTGGCCGGGTGGCGGGATCTTGAGGTGGCTGCCAGAAAAGCAGGCTTGGGCCCCCACTTTGCCATTTGCGAGCACTGCTGTCACATAATTTCAAAATCTGCTGAATGGAAGGGGTGGAACTAGATAAATATTTCCCAAACTACAGTTTCATAAAACTCTGCCCCTCAAAAATATGGTTCGGTGGTATTTAATAATTTTAAATGGGTTCCTTTATTTCAGGATTTTTCATGGCCTTTACAATGCTAATACGAGCGGTGAATCTCCAAGAGGGTGATAAAGTACGCAGTATTTCCCAAATTTATTTGACGGTGGGACCTTTTTTCCAAGGAGAACCTATTAACATTTCCCACGACTGGTGTTACTCAGAACGTTCTTGGGAAAATGCCGGGCCACATGCATCCTTAGGACCCTTCTTGGCTCTCATCTTATTTGAATAATTTTTGTGTGTGTGCTCCTGAAAACTCTAGTGGGAGCGGCAGACTGTAAATACTTTGTGGGGGATGGAAGTGTACGCTTATTGACAATTGCTGTCTCAGGATGAGGACAAGCTCCCACACATCCGAGATTGTTGCTGAATCAGTGCAGTGCTTTCCTGCTACGTAATTTCAAAGCTGGCTGGCTGTGTTCTTTCCATCTGGAAGCTCTCTTTGATGGGTTGAGTCTAGAAACTTAAACGAGGGAGAGACTCTCCGTGATGAGGCGAACAACATATGGCTATGACTTTGAAGAACTGTCGCTTGTGGCCCAGAGTCGATCTCTGCCTTCCCCCCTACGCCCTCACATCCCCCTTTGTCTGTCCAAGGTGCTCCCCGCTCCAGGCCTGGTTCTATCCAACGGAGGAGCTCCGGGGAGGAGGCCAGAGAGGGACCTCGTAGCATCTGCAGTAGCAGGGAAGGAGCCCTAACCCCTCCCTGCAGGCTGGGCAGAGAGGGTTCTCATCACTTACTCTGATGTCATCTGGGTGACCAGCTGGAGGGAGGTGAAGCCAGCGGTGAGGAAGCTGTCCCTGTACTGGACCATTTTGATGGCACTGAGCCAGTCATCCACGGTGGTAAAGGCCGTGAAGTCTGGGATGGAGCGGTCGAGCAAGGGCTGGGAAGGCCTGGCGAGACAGAGAGGGGCAGGTGACCCCATGGCTGCAGACATGTGGACAGAGCCCCATTCTGGTCTGACAGCAGCCTTCTTGGAAGACAGCCTCTCTGATGGGACCGGGATGATGGTGGAGCCCCGGACTGACCCTTCCCTCTTTTACAGAACCCTCAACTGGCGTGACTTCTAACGCCAGATGGCCAGTCCCCCTGCCCCTGGGCACTGTCACAGGTCAGTCAACCCAGACACGCAGACTGACACAGCATTCAGTCTGAAGGGAAAGGAAGGCCCCCAGCTCCTTTGGAAATGAAAATCTAAGGGCCTCATCATCCAAAGATATGGTCCTTTGAAACCATGTACAGTTTATAGCAAACTCCCTAGAGCAATTGGTAATATTTTGTTTCCTGGTTTCATCTTCAGCTACTTGAAAAATATGAAGTGGAGTGATGCATTACTGACCTTTTCTGGCACATTTGCAAAGCAGATACCCAGATACCCAAACCGGAAATCAGGGTGCCATCCTGACAGCTTTGTCACCCTTAACACCTATGTCACAAAGATGCTGCCCCCCAGACTCATCCACTTCTTTCCACAACCATCACCGTGGTGGAAGACACTCTCTTTTCTGTCACGGTCACTGCAATGTGCTCCTACCTGCCTTCCTTTGTGCGTCTTTGTTCCCCCTACCATACAAGTCCACACGGCAGCCAGATGCTCTTTTAAAAATGCAGGCATGATCACGACCATAGGCTGCCGGCTATGCCCCTGACCTTGAGACCACCCACATCAGGGGATCACCCTGTTTCATTAGACTCACACAGCGGTGATGGTTGCCACAGTCTTGAGACTTGCCGGGTTCCGGATCATCTTGTCCAGGGTGTTGACAATCTCCGCAAAGCGGGGCCGGCTGTTACGGTCCTTCTGCCAACAGTCCAGCATGAGCTGGTGTAGGGCAGCTGGGCAGTCCATGGGTGGGGGCAGCCGGTAGTCCTGCTCGATGGCATTGATGACCTGCAGTGACACACGAGGAAGCGGGTATGATGGGGTGACCACCACCAGTCAGTCGTTCACAAATTAGCCCCTGAGCACGGAGCCTCCCTGACCCAGGCTGGCGCAGGCACCCTTGGTCTGTGCCCGCATGCCTTCCGCCTTCATGGGTGTTCTGTGCACTTGATGTATGCCCCAGACGATGGGCAGGGACCACATCTTATCATCCCTTTGTGGCCTTAGTAACAGGCACAGGGCCTGATACATACAGATCTCTGACAGTGTTGGTTGAAGAATGAGAGAGTGACTGGTTCGAACGCCTCTGCACTCTAGGAAGATATAGGACCCAATTCTGCCTTACTGGAAGCTGGTGGCACAGGGTGATGAAACAAGGACACATGGGAAACCCAGTGAACCCGCTGTTTACAAAGGACATCCCCAACGCTTGTGGGGGCCTCATTGTTTCATTCCTGAGAGAAGAGAGAGGGAGGAAAGGGATCAGACCTGGGGAGTACTCACTCCACGTCAGAGACCCTTTGGTTGTCTCCCACACGTTATTTGCCTTCATCCTCATAAGGCAGCTACATGAATGGAGCCGATGACCGTTTGGTTAAACAAATTGGTTCGGTGTGATAACAACAGCGAAAATTAGAAGGTGGCCCAAAACGAATATCTCCAATCAGGTTTGGGTAAAATTTCACCAACGCCAGTGGACACTTTTGCAAAGATTTTAGGAAATTTCAGTACTTTGTCTGTTTTTGAGATTTTTGTGGTTTTCAACCAGTACTTCTTAATTTCTAATTCATTTAAATCCACTATGACTGCTCTGTGCTTTCTGCATTTGAAAACTATCATCGTAAATCACCCAAGGACTAAACATACAAATTTATTATGGTACACCCATAAAACAATGAAAAGTCTGGAATGCAGTGCAGGCCTTACAGTGAGACTGCAAAATGTACCTATTGAAATGGAAATATGCTCACATTGTAATATCAGAAAAAAAAGCAGACTATATAACTGCAGGTATGGTGTAATCTTGCTTTTGTAAAACAAAACAAAAATCAAAACAAAATCAAAACCAACAATTAGACCCAGGCACAGAAAAGACCTTGGAAAGGTACACAGCATGGAGTTAATGGTGGTTGGCAAGAAGAAGCATGAGTGTTCTTCATGCTTTTCTTTTTGCTTGTTCATATTTTTTATTCTCTATAATACTTGTGCATTGATTTTACATTAAAACGAGAAGCGAAAGTATCTTAAACAACAAAGGAAATAACTTGGAGTTCAAGGATTTTCTGGTATTTTGACTCTACTTAAAAAATATCAGATACATTTTCTTTTTTTTACTTTGTCAATTGGCCAAGAAGGGAATATTTTCCATTAGTTTATATTTTTGCAATTTCTATGCACAGTATGTAGGACATGAGATGGACTGTAAGATAATATGATAACCAGAAGTCGTTAGAGATAATCAAGATGTATTATTCCTTCCTTTCAGGAGTATGGAAAACAAGCACATCAACCTTCCCAATGTTATCGCTAGATCAAAACCTGGTGACTGGGGACATTCACTTTCGAACAATATATTGCACTGACAAATTTTTATCTCCTCCAAACTGCTGTCAATCAAACTCCTGACTCTCCTTTGAAGAGGGTTTTTTTGCCCCATTTCCCCCTGGGGAAAAAAAATGGAAGCACAAGCAGTGAAGCAGTTTGCCCAGGGGCACACAACTAGCCAATGATGAGGCTGGAGATAAACCCCAGGGGGCTTGCTTGATCCTAAGTTCTGAATATCTCAGAGCTGTGGGGTTGCCATTGTAATCTCAGTCTAGACAACAGCCCCTGGAGTTGTCTGAATCTCCCTGGCATGAAACAGGAGTATGGAGCTATACTAAGTAATCCATGAGAATGAGCAGCTGGGCATCATTCCCTTCAACCTGTCTCATAAACCTGTGTCTTTTCCAGCTCCTTCTAGGCAACAAGATCGAGGGTCTCAGTCACAGGTTTCCATCAAGTGGGACTGCCCCTTGGATGGACCCAGAAGCTCCTTCTGGGTTGCCCAAGAGAAAGCTAGCTACAGCCAGGAAGGGCTTGTGTCCAAATTCAATTTCTCATGGGGCTAGGGGTCCCCAAAGTCTTCCAGTGCAGAGAAGCTAGTGCTATTAGTGGTCCCCTAAGCTGATGACACCCCTGCCTGGATTGTTTGATCCTGGAGCCCAACATACTAACTTTCCCCACTGACAAGACCTCTCTTCCAGCTGCCCTAGAACAGGAAAGAGCATTGCAGTCAGAGCCCTCCTATAGGGGCACAGCTCCATGGTGACCAGCCAGCTGACCCAACCTCTCCGCGCAAGACATCAAGGGAATGAGGGACCCATGCATGTGCTGACTCTTCTGTCTGTGCGCCTGAACTTGACTCTGCTCCCTTTGTTGTCTCCTCTATCATAGCACCTCACTGGGTTTTTATTTTTGAAGACTGTCCTGGGATTTTATTTTATTGGTGATTCCTTTTGGGTGTGTTTACTTTCCTTTTACGAGGGCGTCATCAAGCCACTAGTTCCCCCTTCCTGGACAAGTCAGCCAGGAACACAGGTCCATGTGGTTGTGTTGGTGATGGTACCGCGGAGTGCATAGACCTTGGAAGCCCAAGTTCAAATCCTAGTTCCACTTCTTATTAGCTGTAGAACAATGGGAGAGTCCCTTGACTTCCTGAAACTGCAGAGGAGGATGTTGACAACGATTAAACGACACAGGGATGTGATACTTGTTGAACAGAGCACAGGTGAGTAGTAGGAAGAATCCTCATCGCATGGAGGGTGTTGTCGCGACCATATCTACTGTAGTGGCTGTCTTCTCAGCTCATAAGGAAGTGACTGCTGGTCATTTTGGAGGCTCAGGAAGATAGTGTTTGAAGAGCACCAAACACACAGTGGGGACTTAGTAAATGCCAGCAAGCATCCATCACACAGTAGGACTTAGTCAATGCCACCAAGCATCCAGCACACAGTGGGGATTTAGTCAATACCACCAAGCGTTCAGTACACAGTGGGCTCTTAGCAAATGCCACCAAGCATCCAGCACATAATGGAGACTTAGTCAATGCCACCAAGCCTCAAGCACACAGTGGGGACTTAGTCAATGCCACCAGGCATCCAGCACACAGTGGGGACTCATTAAATGCCACCTTGTTTCTCACCTTCAGGATAGAGGGAAGCCATGAGAACCCCCTCCCATGATCATGTTTAGAAAATGGGACTTCACTCCATGTGCTACATCCTACAGATACTTTTGTTATTATTTGAGCTGATACTCTTGGAGCATTGTTGTTTCTTGCACATAAAAAAAAAATAGCCTTTATCCTTCACCCCTACAAATATGAGGTCATTAATTGGTATATGGATGGCATTTACCTACTCAAGTCTTCAATTGAAGTGCTATGCCTTTGGAGATTTTTATTCTCTTCTTAAGGATCTATGTGACTTTTACAGTTTCTCAGTGCCTATGACTTATAGTCAAATTAAAACATTATTGGGTCAAAAATAATTGTGGTCCTCGAATGGAACTTTGAGATCACTCTGTCACATCTGCCTTACCAGCAGTTGTGGAGAAAAGGGAGGAGCTGTGGAGAAACACCATCAGATTTGGCCATCTGATTGCTCTAAACACCAGTGACCAGCTTTGAATGGTATGGAAAGATACGGTCTAAGACTGAGGAAATGGGGTATCTCACTGAGCGGAGCTGAAAATTGGAGTGAACTCTAGGCCCCCTCCCTTGGTCCATAACAGGAAGAGATAAATGGATTTTGAGATGATTGGAGATCAGAATGAGATCAGATGGTATTTCCAGAGAGAAGTAGAAATAAGGGTGCGGGGTGAGGGAATCCATCTAGTCAACTGTTACCCGGAACTCACTGCTGTCTCACTTTGAACAGTTGGCAGCCAGTCTTTTGGCCATTCCAAAGTCCCCGTAAGTCAACGTCCTGGGGCCTCACTAAAAGGGCAGGGACAAGGTGGAGTGAGGGGTTGCCTTTGTGCACCTGTACCCAGAGATGGTAGGTGTGGGGGTTGGGTGGGGGCCAGGTGCAGGCGCCTAAACCCAGGTGTTCTCGGGCATGGGAGGAGGTGACTGGACCTCCTCTGGGCCCCTCCCCTTGCCCTCACACCTGCAGAGGGGGCGCCGGGCTGCTCCCAGACATGAATTTCCCAGTAGTGAGTTGGGCTGTGGGTGGTGCCTACTCGACTTTCCGCTGGGGAGAGTAAGTGGAGAAGCTCAGAGCGGTGGAGAAACCAGGGCAGAGCGGGTTAAGCTAAGCTCTGATGTTTCAATAAAAGCACAGCTCCTCTCCGCAGACACTGCCACTCTCATTATCTCTGTCAATCAGATCCAAGCAGGAGAACTTCCAAGTTGCTCTCCCTGGCTGACAAACTCTCTGTACATGTTCAAAGACCTTCCCGAGCTCTGGAAGCCTAATTACCGGCACTCCGACTTGCCTCTGCAATTCTCCTGCTTAAAGCTTTTCAATTGTCATCTGTAAAATCCTTTACCGCCACCACCTCGGTGGTTTCTGACGAGTGAGGCTGCGGCCAGGCAGCTGGGTCCCCTTCTGGTTGTCTCCCAGGCCAGGTTGTGAGAAGCTTTCTGAATGGACTTGAAGGCACCTCTCGCCTCCCATAGGGAGTTGAATTGCACTTGAGACAGTGCTAAGGGACTTATTTGGAAGAAATACGGCAACATGAGAATAAACTGCCACTCTACAGATGTTTTCAACCCCTTTGAGATCCATCTCAAACATCAGCTATCTGGGAGGCCTTCCCTCCCCTCCTCCACGCAAATGTTCCCGATGGCCTGTGTACATGCCACGGGGCTGTAAAATCCTCAAGAAGAGGGCCAGCGAGCACAAGGATTAGTCACAACTAGCATACAACGACTGTGTGTTAAAGGAACGATTTGGAAATTCTGAAAGTCTAACATCAGAAATTCTATTTGTTTCCAGCATAGGTAATTGCACTGACAAAACTTATCTTGAACGTCAAATAATTGCCTTTTAGACAGTCTCGTAATCCGTTCCGTGGATGCTGAATTGCTCCTAATCGGATCAAGGTCTTGGGTGGGACGAGAGGGTCTGACTTCTCTAGTCAACATTTCTTACTTATCTAGCAGCCGGCAGGGATGGGACCCGGGTGCAGCTGATTCCGTGAAAGCAACCAACTTCGTTACCCACTGACTGGACACGCCAGGAGCAGAGGTGAGGCATGGCTAATCACAGATAATAGAAGACCTGGACCCCACCCATGGGTGACGTTGGGACCAGGTTAAGGATGCAGCCATTTTACCCACTCCAGGCTGGAGCCACTGTGCCCATGGCAGCAGGGAGTCCTGTCACAGAAGCATCCCGGCTGTTCTTTCCACAATCTCCCTGGGAAATTGCCACCCTCCTCGGTCTTCCGAGCAACAGCATTGGCACTAGACCTCTGGGTGGAGAGGGGACTTGCTGGTTCCAGACGCTTCCGAGTGCCTTGGCATCCACCCAAGCATGGAGGTGTTTCCAGCGTGGCCGGTTGCCCAGTGGACCCAGATCTGAACTGGGGACAGCTCTTCCTCTTGCGGTTTGAAAGATGGGAAAAGTAAAATCTGCCCCCTCGACATGATGGGAAGAGCGAGCAGAGGACACAGGCATGTAGACTTCACACACTGCAATCCTCTCAGCTCCAAGGGGAGGGTATGTCTACAAAATGCAAAAGAGAGTGGTCCCTGCGGAACAGACCAGGGTGGAAGGTGGTGTGGAAATTCAGGCAGGACTATCCATTGGAGCCTATCAAAGCGAATCATTCTTAAAAGGATTCCTTGCCCCTTAGTAATTATAGGACAAAAACTCCCATGTGAAACACTTCAAAAGGCCTTGACTTACAGCATCTCAGATGACCCTTCTCTTTCCTTTCCTACCCCTGTCCAGCTCCTCTTTCCCTGATAAGCAATAAGGGCTCGAGTGAATTCTCAGGGATGAAGGGCCCTCTACAACTCCTCTCTTTAAAGCTGAGAGGTGTGAGTCCCAGACGGAAACTGCAGCGGGCCCGCTGGAGCACAGCTGTGAGACAGCAGGACAGGAACCCAGGTCCTGGCCTCAGACCAGTGCTCTTTCCCCTGTCATGCACAAGGAAGGCGAGCACAGAGCCTGGGCTCTTGGAAGCAGAGAGGTTTCCTGCTTAATTCTGGGCCTGATCTACTTAGAGTCCATGGCCCTTTGGAACCAGTCTGCCGTCTCTAGATCATCTTGACCGTCTGTGGCCCGGACACCTCTATAGGCTCTGTGAGTCCTTGGGACTGCCAGATTCCCATGCTGAGCTCTTTGATGAGCTCAGACATCTATGCCAAGGGAGTCTCTGTATCCCCTGCCCTGAACACCGCCCGTTCAGGTCACAAGGCCCTGAATTGCGAACAGGAGGTCTTGGTAGCCTACTGCCTGTGGGATCCCTTGGATGAGGACCGTGGCCACCAGGTGCTGCCGACACTCACATCTTGGTTGGACATATCCCAGTAGGGTCTCTCTCCAAATGACATGACTTCCCACATGACAATCCCGTAGCTCCAAACGTCGCTGGCTGAAGTGAACTTGCGGTAGGCGATGGCCTCTGGGGCTGTCCATCTCACGGGGATCTTCCCTCCCTGGAAGAAGGAGAAATGAAGTCAGCCCAACCATCAGGCTTCTGGTTGAAGAAAGGCAAGCATAAAAAGGCTTGGTGTGCGTGTTCTCCCATACCCACTCCCATACATTGCAAATCAGGACAACCAGCTGGCCATGGTCCATGGGCAGGCCTCACTGCTGCCTACTTGGGGGAGCTCAGAATGACCAGGGTTCCCATGCTGACCTCACGCCATAGGTGGGCACACCCACATGTGCCTGGTTCCCTGCATGCGGATTCCAGTGTTACTGCTGGGAGGGGACTGGGAAGAGAGCGCCACTGTCCTAAATACGCTAGAACCTCATGGGATTGGCCACAGGAGATGCAAGCTATGGCCGTCTTTGTTCCATGGCAGTGTAAAGGCTACAACTTTGGGTCAGAAGGAAATACGGCGACACGAAAAGGAGAGTGATGAGACCGGCCTCCTGGAGGGCCCTCCCGCAGCAAGGATCACACCATGCTGCCCCTGTCCCACCGTCGTTGTGCTCTGCCTTTGGGGGAAATGGCTTTCCTGATGCTGCAGCCCGCAGGCAGCCCCGGGCTGCATGGGGTCTAACGGGTCAATGCTGTGGCCTCTCTACATGCTGGTTGTCCTAGTTGACCTTCAGTGAAGTTCAAGATCCCCTAGGATCTTCCCTGTAGGGCTGCCTTTAGGTTCACTCCCTTTTGCCTGCAACCTCGTACTGAAAGTTTCCAGCTGGGCCCTCAGCTCGGTCCTCAGCGTGTCTGCCAGACCTTGGCCAGTGTTATTTGCCTAAGAGATGAACATCCGTCAATCCATTCATTCATCCCACCAACAAATAAGCAGTAAGCACTGCTTTCTGCCCGGTCCTATTTGAGCAGCTGGTGTCCCAGAGATGAGCCAGTCAGTGTCCTTGTCACCGAGACGCACAGGACAGTGGGGATGGATATAGGTACTGCGAGAACCAGAGGAGGAGTCAGAAAAGACAGCTGGGAGCTGTCATGAGGCAGCCTCCTGTGGTGGGGGGATATCTTGGAGCCTCGGCTGGTCCGGACACCAGGACTACCCCTCTCCAGCTGTGTGACAAGGGCAAGTGAACTGCCTCTCTGTGCCTCCGTTTCTCACCAGCACCTGTGTAACTATTACTTTCGCTACGCTCAGCCCTAGAGAACAAGGAGTTAACCAGACAAAGTGGTGGGAGAAGGGAAGGCCAGGCAGAGAGGCATGTGCCGAGGTGAGAGAGAGGATGGGACCTGCAAGCAGCCCATGTGGGCTGGACATGGAATTCCACGGGAAGGAAAGGGAGGTGCGTAGAGTGGGGAGCAGGCCGGTCTGCCCTGTCCAGCACTCATGCTGCTCACAGGGACTGAGGGGTGCTCGCCGGGGCTGCTACAGAGTTCATCACTCTAAGGTAAACACAGTCCTTGTTTCCAATTCTTCACACCCAATACCAGGATTTGTCCCACTGCACTTCCTCCACCCTGGACTCCGTCTTGCCCTGGTGGCAAGGGTGGCTGCCTCGAGCAGGACAGCCCCTTGGCCTCTTCACTGACCTGCTGCCTCGATTGAAAGAGGTGATTCTTGCTCTGACTGTTCGTGCAATCTGCTCAGATCGCCAGAGATAGACAGTGGGCATTAGCAAAAACACCTTAAACAAGTAGAAATGGCTAACCTGAGCAGAGAGAGAAAAAAAGGAGCAAAGCACAGGGTGTATTTTTATCTGGCTTCCTATCTGGGACCTGGGAGGGGTCAAGGCCACCGAGGACCTCCCCAGGCATGCATCCCACTCTCTGCAAAAATGACAGCCCTGATTTTCCCTGAGGACGGTGCAGGCTTTTGTGATGGGAGATGTCCTCAGCTCAAATGCCAGCAACATGACAAATGCCTGGAGGGCAGGCTTGGGCTGCAGTGCAGTGGGACGCTGTGTTCTCACCATCCACCAGAACACAAACGAATTCGCTGGGATTATCGACATGCTGCCCATGACTGGGAAGAGAGGCAGAGAATTCGTCCAGCAAACCAGCAGTGTCAGAGCTCAGAGACCCCACGTCACTTGCTGTCATTAGGGGAGGCCTGGGCTCCCCAGAGGAGAAGTGCTTTTGTTCTCTCAAAATACCTGGGTCACGTGAGGTGGGAGAGAGCCGGGGCAGGAGTTTAATCAGTATGTGTGTGAGAGAGAGAGAAAGAGAGAGAGAGAGAGAGAGAGAGAGAGAGAGAGAGAGAGAGAGAGAGAGAGAGAGAGGATGTGTGAGTGAGAACTTAATATGTATGTGAGAGAACAAGAGACAGAGAAAGCCTGGCAGTGTGTGAGCACAAGAGAGGTGGGGCCTGCTTTCTTTTGTGTGTTTGTGTCAGAGAGGAGAGGGGATAAAAGCATGGCTCTTCTGAATTTCCAAGAGGCGATCTGGGAGTCTGGACATGTTCTCCTCTGCCCAGTCTGGGGCAGACCCCAGGGGCCGTCAGTGACAGCTGTGGCGCTGCTCTCTCTCGCCTGCAGAGTGGCAGTGCCAGGCCCACGGCGGCGAGCCTCCAGCCCTCCTGACACCTTGTGCTGCTGGGCCTCGCTGAACACAGAGCTTGGCCTGTCACCGCCAGCCCCTCCATCCCAGCAGGTGGCTGAGCCTTCCAGAAGAACCGCCCCCCCGGACAGGCAGGTGACAGCTTGTCATGACTGGCTCTCTCCACTCAGCCAAAGAGAAGAGCAGGGGGACACTGACCTCAAAGGCAGAAAAAAAAGAAACACAAAGTCAAGGGAACACGGAGACAGGCACTTCCTCTCCTAGGAATTTACAACTTTCCTGACATCTTTTCAAACATCGTGTTGTCAGTGTTGCCTTCTGATGCTCAGAGGGAATCGTGGGGGTGTTATTCAGTTTGTCTTCAATTATGGGAAAGGAACTGTATTAATTTACAGGACGGTGACCAGCCCTGTGGAGGGAAACAGAGGCAAGAGAGTGGGGCGATGGACAGCGGCAGGGCTCTTGCTGGCCAGGGAGGTCCTGCCGCTGCTGGAGAAGGATGCCTGGACCAGAAGACGAGGCTGACACGTCACATCATGTGACTGAGAAATGCTCTGAGAGTCCCTGGCTCCTTAGCGCAGGTGTGAGGAAAGTCACAGTGGAGCCCGTGCTCTGGTGGGAGGTAGAGAACGTGAGGGAAGGACCCTCAGGGCAGGGAGGAATGAATGTGGCTCTCTGAGAAGCAGCCTGCACTCATAGGGGCTCAAAAGTGCTGACCCTGGACTTGAGGGGAAAAGCACTGTCCTGGCTTTGGTTTTCGCAAAGATGACTTGCCTCCCTCAGGACTGCTGAAGGCACAGATCTGCATTCTTCAGGGATGGGCTTTCCCAGAACTGCTGCGGGGGTCTTCATTGGGACCCCTCCCCATCACCAGGGCTCTGAGCTCCCTTCAAGACTTCATACACTGACCTTCCACATAGAGCTTTGCACTGAGTGTCCAAGCTGCCAAAGGAGCTCTCAGAATGTTTGAAAACCACCACTTCCGAGTAATTATGTCTTAACTCGGTTTTAAGATAAACTCAAGAGTGCGTGTGTATGCTTGTGTGTGTGGGAGTGGGGTGGGGCAAACTTGATGAACTAAGAGAGGATACCCGGTAGAAGGTGAATCCTAACACAGCCATCGTCAGGGTTACCTGTGGAACCACACCAACACACCTGGTAGCAGGTGTAATGCCAGTAGGTAGAAGGTCTCAGTGTAGGGGTACATTAGTCCCTTAGCCTCAGTCAGCCTGAAACAAGCATCTATGTGGCACCTAGTCTGTGCTCAGCGTCTGGCTGGGAACAGGGCAACGATGAAACTCAGTCCCACTCTCAAGGGGCAGTGGATGTCCCTAATGCCACCCAGCCAGCTCACTGTCCTGCCAAAGTGAGATTAGATAAACACAACACAGCTTTGGGTCTAGAGTCCATCCAAATGTGAAGCTTTCCAGGCTGAGGTCCAGGCACAGGACTGACTCTCTTTGTTAACTGCTTATCCTAGAGAAGCCTAGGATAAGTAATGTGATAGATACAGTACTTTTTGCCACCATCTTATGTGAGACAAAGTCTCATCCGGATGATGGCAGAAATTTAGACACTCATGAATATTGAGTATGGTGATCATAGACATTTTTTTTTTTTTTTACCAGATACCGGAGTCATTTGCATAAGAGAATCCCCTTGAAGTTTGGGAGTGATAGGTTTATGACTGAGTGTATCATGCAATGGCTCTGAATTTCATAAAACCTACTATTCCAAAAGGTTTATCATTTTAAAAATATACTGTGGTTGTTGTGAAAATCTAACATGATGGATAGGTAAACTACACAGCATATTATTGTCATTGCTAAACAAGAACTTGTAGAGAGAGGGCTGTGTCCCCCAAAAGAAATGCCGGAGTCCTAACCTGTGATACCTGTGAGGATGACCCTATTTGGAAACAGTGTCTTTGCACTATTTTAGACATAATCAAGTTCAGATGAAGGCATCTCAGATTAGGACGGGCCCCAAATGTAATGCTGGCATCCTTATGAGAGAGTCATGAGAAGATACAGAGACACATGGGGAGAAACCCATGGGAACACGGAGGCAGAGATGGGAGTGACACATTTACAAGCCAAGTTAGGCCAAGGATTAAAGGCAACCAGGAAAGAGGCACTAAGCAGATCCTTTGAAGGGAGCACGGTCCTGCCAACAGTTGGATGTCAGACTTTTAGCCTCCAGGATCCTGAGAGAACGAGTTTCTGTTGCTTAAAGTCACCCAGTTTATGGAACTTTGTTACAGCAGCTGTAGGAAACTAATACATTGAGCAGACACGATTTTATCAGGCATTAGTTTAAAGACACTATTGTTAAGTTCCCAGGCAGCTGGCCCATCACCAACTACTATTAGGCAACACGGGATTTGGGGGTGAGAGGCACTTTCAACATTTTATATCAAAGCCCCTGGATTAACCAACCACTGGCCACTTCTAACATTTCTTCAGTGCTGTTGATCAGATGTTGGCCACAGGCCACACCTTGGAGGACTGCCCTTGGCCAGCATGCCTGAGGAAGAATTTGGTCCTCCCCCAACCAGCAGAGTCCTCAGAATCAGGAGACCTTTCCCCAGTACAGGCCGAGATGAGTGCACAGCACTGGGTGAAGGATAGGCCAATACCCTTCTTTCTGCAAACCTAGAAGGCCTCGCCCAGTAGTTCTCAAGTTTGACTGCCTATTGAAATGTCCTGAGGGAGGGGTTTTTTGGTGTGTTTTTAACGTAATAAGTATCCTAATTGTTTTAGATTGTCTGGGAGTGGTGCCCAGGAACGGGTGGGTTCTCACACGGTTCAGGTGATTTTAATAGGCGGCTATTAATCACAACCACTGCCTAGAGCCGTGGTCCTCAAATTTGAGTGAGACTCAGAATCTTCTGGAGGGCTTATAAAACTGGTCCCAAACTCATACTCTCTAATTTACCAATTCAGGGACAGGACCTGAGAATTTGCATTTCTGACACATTTCCAGTGTGGTTTTCACACTTTGAGAACTGCTGGCACAGATCAACCCGGCATAAGTTATGGATTGTATTGGGTTTCATCTTGAATACCAACTCTGATCATTGTTAGGGACTGGGGTGAGAAGGATTCTGGGGCTTCATCTGGGCTCATTAGATGATGATGGCACATAAGACTCACTTGAAGCATGTTAAAACCCTAATAATGCTTGGGTGTCACTTCTGGAGATTCCAAATAAATTAAAATACCCATGACACCAGCAAAAAAAGAGAACTTCCCCCGGGTGATACCAATGGGCAGCCAAGCATGTGACCCACTGGGCTGGGCCTTCTGGGTGTGCAGAGAAGGGGTCTCGGTCTTGATGGGCAACTTCTGCCTTGGGTAAGGGAGTGGGCGGCCGTATGTATGGAAGTCTTTCCCAACACTGTGCTAAATTTCAAAAGATTTTGCAATGATGGCAAAAAAAACAAAAGTAGCACATTGGTTTCACTGACGTTTCTGTCAAGGTCAAGTATATCTGCGGGCCAAAGGGAAGGGAGGGCAAACCGACATGAAGTTGACATTAGATATCAAAAGTCACTCTGGAGCGGGAGCATTGCACACTCGCCTCGGGGCAGTGGCCATCCTGACTGTGGACTGACCCGCCTGGGCGAGGCATCCCTGTGAGGAGTCTCCATGCAGCCCTTTGAGGACACGTTCAGACACAGATGGGCGTGTCCATGTGACCCGCCTCTCTCCTGTTCCACAGGCACCGTCCAACGCCCTGGTCTGAAATGGGTTCCCAGAGTCTACATGTCAAATTAGAAAGGTATTTTAGAATGAATGACTCGACTTAAAAGCACTCTGAAACGACACTGACCCATTTTCCTCAACCTAATCAGGAAAGTGATATTTTTCCAGATAAGACTCAGATCGGCCAAGAAGGAAAAGAAATTTCTGCCTAAAAGGTTATCTTTCTCTGAGTGTTACCAGCTTCTTACAGTCAGTGGAAATGGCTTCTGGCTGCTGAATCGCAACTGAGTCTATATAATAAAGAGGCTGTTCCCAGTTCCCCAGGACGCCCGGAATTTGCATGAAAACAGTCTCTCATCTTCCGAAAGAGTTCATCTGGCCCTGCTGCTTATTTCCTTCCAGAAGCCACAATCTTGATGGCGACACTGTAATTTATTACCGTGCTAAGGATTATGATGCAACATACAGAGAATGAGAACTTTAGGTGGGAAGCCGGCTGCAGGAGCAGGTGAGCTTCTGGAGAGGATGGGCTCGTTTGTCATGCAAATGGCACGCGCAACAGAGAAGAGGGCTGGGGGGGAAGACAGCCTGAAAAGACACAGCGCTCGCTGCAGACAAAATTGTTTCTAAATAGAATGTTTTTCAAGGCTTTTCTTGAGGCATTAGCTGCTCGTCCAAAATGAACGACACAATGTATCTCGTACTAGTAATAAAATATGTGATTTGAATAAATACAAATGGAAAGATTTACAGTCGGGTGGGGTCCCCTTACTGCCTCTCCCCTGAGCTTTGTGAGCGCAGAAACCCTTCTGTGAGAGGTAATTGCAGCCCAAACATCATTTTCCAGCAGCTAGAGAAAGGCCTATTTGGACATAAATTAACTAAAAATATGCGGGTGATAGTGTGTATTTCATGTGTGAAGAACAAAAAGGCCACTTGGTGACATTTCCCAACTGGAAAAAAAGAAGCACTCTTCTTCAGCCAAACAGACGTCGCTTTTCTGTGCTATGCCAAGAGGGCAAACAGCTGTCTTTCACTGCCTACACCCGAAACAGCCCCAATGGCTGGGATCTGGACATTACTATTATTATTATTATTATTATTATTATTATTA
>CAUYQG010200568.1:0-10181 GCA_963574415.1 Tarsius wallacei | reverse complement strand
TTCTGCCAGCTTTTTGGACTCATGAAAGCATGCAGCATTACAGATTAACTTCACAAAGACAATTTTTAGTTTGTAGTTTGGTTATATTGAGGCAGGGTAGCTGGCACAGCTTAGATATAGACAGATAAATTTCCCAAAAGTAGGTTTTAGGAAGCGTTCAGACATTTTTAAAATTACATTTTACTGCAGACCAAGCTGCAACCTAGCCCACCCCTTCAGCAAATAAAAAGAAAACTCCACTAGATGTCTTAGGACTAGGACAGCCCAACGTTTCAGTTCATGGTTTAGCATATTAATCACTCAGAAATTTCTAGGTTGCCTATGGAATACCACCCCTTAACTGACCAAAGCCATAGAAATGATCGTCAAACTACCTTTTAGGTCAGAAATTTGTGAATTGGAAATGTCTGGTAGGTCTCTTGCAAAGGGCAATGTGGTCAAGAAAAGACCTCCCCTCCCCTTCTCTTCTCCCAGCAGGAGCTCAGAGATGTCAATCTCCAGAGTGGTGGTTACTTGGGCTCTACCCTCTTTAGCATATCAATCATTGTGAAGGGATATCAGGTCTACCGTAAAAAGCAAAAGTGTGGTTTCTTTTGCCCATGTCAGCTTTGGCATCTCTCCCTTTCTTTTCTCTCTTCTTTCTCTAATACACTTTGTTTTAAAACTTTGCTAGCCACTCTAAAATTCATTTTAGAAACAAACCAAAGAAGCCACTGGTTTTGTGCTGCTCCCCACTCGGCATCATCATGACTGAAGTTTGCAAAAAGAACAAGCTTGGTGGGCAGTGATCATTAAGACATATCAAGCTATTCAAACTCTGGGTTGTCAAAGAGATAACCTTTTTTGTACTAACAGTAAATGATGGTGCTTGCAAAAGTGGCAAAGATGATGCTGACAGATTCATGAAGTGAACATACGGTCTGCAGTTTGTGAATAATTTAGTAAACAACGTCCCCTCCTGTCTGTAGCAGTCTCCACAATCCAAGCAGAATCCTCAGTCGTACTGAGTTTTCTCTTCTCTTCAGAGCTCTGCATCTAGTCATCAGTCCCCGGTCACTCTTAGCCCTATACAAAACCCTTATCCCTACAGAAGTGCATCATCAAACCATTAACACACACCAAAAAAAGAAAGATCTGACATCAACCATTGAGACACTGAGTTTTTAGATACTTTGATTTCCAGATTAGAAAGTGAGAAATATTTACCCATTTTCTCTTATTATGACATTGGAACATCTGAACAAAACAAAGCAAAACAAAACTTCTACCCTGGTTGTTAGAGAAACAAAAAATTATTTTTAGACTATAACTTCTTTTTGTCTTTTCAGGATTTTTGTTTTAATTGTTTATGTTACCACAAGTTCTACAACAAAAGCATTAAACAGCATGAAAGAAAAAAAATTCATGTCAATAAATCTAATGTCAAATCACACAGATATTTTGCTTTTTCTTATTTTCAGGCAGCTGGAAACCTAAGAGCAGAAGCTCAGCATCATTCCTTCTGAAAGTCTGGGTTCAGTGGAGTCCCCTTCTATATCCCAAAACCTTGGGGAGAAATGTGAAAAATCAGTGTTACATAGATCTCCTCAGGAGTCTAGGGAACTAAATTTCTGGATTTTATAGTCTATATTTTTCCCAGTGCTTCTTCAATTTGGTATTACTAGGCATAGCTCCTTTTTCTTTAAAGGCTTTTAGATAGAAAACAAGAGTGGTGATTCCCTGTGCTGCCCAATGATCAGGGAATCAGAGCACATGAAACATCAATGACTTTCTGTTAGTCTGATGAGTATCAATACCAAATCTAAGGATAGTTAAAAGGCTTTATTCCTTCCCCCTAAAATGTTTGCTCACTTGGAATATACAAACAAAAATGTAAAATTATGTGCATTTTTAAATGTTTTATTTGACAATGGGCATCCAGCTCTTCTATTTGTATTTTTACTCTTAGCTAAGTTGTAGCAGACAAATATAGGTGACATCTATCACTCTTGGAAACTCTGACTTAGTGATAGATGTTCCCTTCATGAAGCCATTTTCAGGGCAGAAGTACATTTACCAGTCCATTGAGAAACCACCTTTGCATGCAGTGGTCTGAGTTGGCCCCAACATATCAAGCATATGAGAAGTATTCTATTTTAAATGTTGCTGTAATCAAAATCTTCATAAGAAAAGGTTCTTCGTCTTACCCATCAAAACACTGCTGCAACACACAATTACATCCAGTCTCTGTTAATGGGATGATGTGAACTGCAGACTGGGTGACAGAGACTTGTTCTCCAATTCAAATCATTTAAGGTTAAAAAAAATCCCTATTATATTGAGGATACAGATGGAAATAAAAAGAAAATGGCATTTAAAATGTGCAGGACTTATTTGCTAATTGTGTTTCAGGTAGTATGCATGTGTACTTGACTCCATAACAGTGGTTTCGGGCTACTTCTTCACCAAATCCTTTGAAAAACAGTGACAGAAACAAATAACCCAATTCCTAAAAATAACAGTAACTATAAGAATAAAAGATTTAGCCGGGCTTGGTGGCTCAGTCTGTAATCCCGCTCCTTAAGGAGGCTGAGGTGAGTGGACTGCCTGAGCCCGCGGGTACGAGACCCGCCTGGGCAACTTGGCGAGACCTCATCTCTACAATAAATCAAAAAAATCAACCGGGCGTGGTAGCGCGCGGCTGTAATTCCGGCTACTCAGAAGGCTGAGGCGGAAGGATCGCCGGAGCTCAGCAGGTCGAGGCTGCGGTGACTGGGAGCGGCCACTGCACTCCAGTCTGGGCCACAGTGAGACTCCAACTCAAAAAAAAAAAAAAAAAAAGAATAAAAGATTTGAAAAAGCAGTGGTAGCTTCATTTAGCAGACTGAGGAACCCTTTCTACTAGGTGCCAGCGATCTCTTTGTAAACTCCTTTTACAGTAAATGTTTATTCTCTAGACGAATTGCAAGAATTTTCAAGTTTTAACAGACTCCATTTTTATCCCATATTTTAACAATTAAAAAATCAACTGAAGCCGGGCGCAGTGGCTCAGCCTGTAATCCCAGCGCTTTGAGAGGCTGAGGTGAGTGGTTTGCCTGAGCCCGCGGGTTTGAGATCCGCCTGGGCAACTTGGCGAGACCTCATCTCTACAATAAATCGAAAAAATTAGCCGGGCATGCTAGCGCGGGCCTGTAGTTCCAGCTACTTGGAAGGCGGAGGCGGAAGGATCGCCGGAGCCCAGCAAGTCGAGGCTGCAGTGGCCGGTCTGTGTGACAGAGTGAGACTCCAGCTCAAAAAAAAAAAAAAAAAATCAACTGAATACCCGTGTATAAGGGGCAGGCCCCTATCATGGTATGCTGCTGAGAAACACCTTCTAGTTCTACAGGCAGGAGATACAGGAAGAGATTCTTGGCTGCCAATTTGATAAGATCCTAAAGGAAACTGAGTTTAGGCTGTGATCCTCATACATATAGAAATGTACAATAACAGGATGGATGATCTGAACACCTCTCTTTGGAATAGCGCAAGCGTCAGCCATTTGTAGTCATGGAAATGTCCTCACAACTCTAATTCTAGATGAGCTAAAGGCTCAATAAAGCCCAAATGAGTTCAATATCTGTTTTTAGCCTTTCTACCTTACTAAAATTAGTGTCTCATTTTCTTATCCTGAAATTTTGCTTTGTTTAACATAATTTAATATTATTATTTCAACAATTTCTTTAAATTCAAATTCTGAATAATTTCTTTTTTCCTTGACAATTACTTTTCCAATCCCTGTGTTGACAACTATGTTCTGAGCTTTACAGCAGCCATTTATTTTCATGACTTCACCGGGCATACACAATGCTTGTTGATTTCAGAACATATCCTATAAAAGTTTTAACTTCACTAGAATTATGGAAGGAAAATGCTTTTCTGGCCACTGAAAAGATGGATTTTCTTACTGCTAATTTGAAACAGAATTTTACTTACTTATTTCTTCTTTTATATTTTATAAAATGGCGGGTTTAGTCTGTAGCTATTTCCCAGGGAATTTCCTTTCCATACTTATCAATTCTAGTTTTATATTTTAGTCTGCTTGGCAAAATATCTTTTCCACAAAATACTCACATAAGTATAGGTGTTATAATTAGACCTTTTCTCATATTTTTACCATGAATTTTCAGCTACCAGATCATGAAAAACAAAAATTATGTGTGATTCACAAATATTCCCAACCCTTGCAAAATTCATGTAGAAAATTGAGCCTTAACTGCCAGGGGAGGGAGGGGCATACCTCATCAACAAGGGTACCTGCATAATCAACGTTTGTATACCTAACCCTGAATTGTACCCCACATCTTTATAATAAATAAAAAAAGGAAAAGAAAAAAAAAAAAGAAAATTGAGCCTTATTCATTGAATGGTAATATTTTTAAGTAAACTACATCAATCAATGCCAGTGTAAGAAATGTCAATGAGAAAGCAAAGGCAAGCGAAGTGAGGATAAACTGCTTATTTTCTATTCACAAACAACAAAGTGTGAAAAAGTAGAGGAATCTCAAAATTCAATATGGATGCCATTATTTGAAATGAAATGACTAATCTCAATGAATTAAACTCCTATGTAAATCAGGTATTCCTCAAACAAAAAGGAAAAATTTTCTTTACATATGCCAAAAAAGACTTTCAGAAGTCAAAACAAAATGTAACAACAAAAAATCAAAAAGCAAACAACAAAACCAACAATAGATGGATGCTGTGCAAATATCTATAAAACCAATGAGTAATGCATATTATGATATCTTTTCCCTAAGTCAAGCCTCAGGCCAAGGGCAAGAACTGTCCACTGTACCTTACCAATGTCAAACAACAAGAAGATCAACTCTCAAATTATTTCTAATTCCAAACAGCTTTATGTCATGAGATGGCTAATAAAGTCCTTGGTGGCTGAATTTATTGCATTGCACTAAGTTAGTACAGTTTCCTATGTGGGCTGCATTAGGGGAACAACTTGGTTTGTAACCTATTTGTATTAGTTTTTCAGGCCTTTGCCACTTGTTTAGAAGGGGATCCCACCAGACCTTGACAATTATCCTGGACTAAATTATCCTCTATTGCTGATCAAGCTCACTGCTCCAACTGTTGAAGGAATATAGGTGAATTCAAACATTGGTAAATATTTTAACTCTATGAGTCTCGCAATCCCATATCTTGGCAGACCCATTTGATATTATCATCACTCTCAAACAGGATGGAGCTGGTATTTGGGCTGCCATCTTCTGGGAAGATGGTGATGTGAGAAGTAAACTTGACTCTCTTCTTCCCTGGGCCTGCAATATTCAGAGGTTCATTTTAATTTTTTTTCCTCACAGACACAGAAGTTCTGAGTAGTTGACTATGAAAAAGTCTCCTGAGAGCTCTTGTTCAAAAGGAAGTTCCTCTCCTCAAATTGCAGCCTCCTGTCTTTCATGGTTGTGTACCCCCCTGATGGGTGTGTACTGTCAACAGAGTTCTCCAGAAGTTTCACTTAATTCCCAAGCCAGATCCAGGCCTGGAAATTCAGGAAGTTAGTTGCCTTACTCATTCACAGCAAATCTTTTGAGTCTGTATTTTCAAGCAAAAGCCAAACAGTTGATTAAGAGGACTGCAACGGCCAGGCGGAAAACACAGAGCAGGACATACATGCCAATCTCCAGATGCATTAACCCCCTTAATGTCATTGTAAGGTCACTAGGATTATTGGACTCCAATAACTTCCCTTCAGTGGAGAAGCTTGTGAAAGTCTAGACCATCACTTTTGATTAGCTTCTTATTCTTTTCTTCCATGGGAGACGGTAGGGTTGTGCTTTTATTGGTAATTACCTCTTGGTCAAAAGATGTAACATATTTGGACCATTCTTGAACTGCTCTCTCCCAGTTTCCTTTACACTCTATGGAATTACTGAGTTGGTCTTTATATTCCTGGTTTATGCCTTCAATATCATTGATAACTCCTTGATATTGATAATTACTTGGTTTGAATTTGGCCTTGACATTGTGTTTACCCACATCAAGAATAACCTTTCTGTTGGCCTTTTGACCGTGTTTACTAATCATCATTTCTAACTTAATCAAAGGACTTTGTCCTTCACCCTCTGCAACCACAACTGGCCATTTGCACTCAGATAATGTCAATTAAACCATAATGTATTAGAAAGTCAATACATGCTTAAACTTTTCAACCAAAAAAATGCATTATAATTCTGTCCTGACTGAAAGACATAATGTTCTTGATATCTTTTTAAACCATTTTGCTAAAACGCTAAAGATGTATAAGCGTTCTGGAATTGGCAATAATTATAGTGAGTAAATAGCAATTTAGTATTTATGTGTAGTAGCTGAAATTGAATTTCTAAGTTTCAAAAACTGCCTGCTTTGGTAAAAGTAGAAAAAAATATATAATCCTTATGTCCTAGTCTAACAGTACACTGTCAACTGAGCAGATAAACTCAACACAAAGTAAATGGCATAAGGACCTGTTATAGACATCTAAAACTTATCTGAAAGGAAATGGTATCTATGTCATGGAGTGCTCTTCTAAAAGACAGGACAGACTGACTAAACAGCCGGGTGAAAGTGCTGGAATTGCCATCTCAGCAGCAAGTATTCTGTGCTGATTGCTCTTGTGGGAAAGGGAAACTAGGAGAGAAGAGTTATTTCACGAACCTAAGTCTTAAAGGTCTCTCTGGGTATCACCCTTCTTTAAGAAGTTGAAGACTATCTCAAGAAACTATTCTCCTTTTTTCTTTAGTAAACATGAAGGAGATAGATAAGCCAGCCACCAGCTACACGCCCAGCTCTGTTTTAGTGACCAGTCACTCAGGAAAATCACAGTCCTTTAGCCTAGATAGAGCTGGAGAGTTGAGAGAACATTCAAGGAAATGGGTGAAAGTTTGTGTCCCTGCTTCACACAGTCTTACCAAACAAAAAACTACCAAAGGTGAAACAGGTGTAAGAAAACAAACCATTATAATCACAAGGATATGTTCTTTTCAATCACAACTTTATCTTAAGCACTTAAAATTTTGTCATTAATGTGTATATATAGTTTTTTTTTAATTTACTGCCATAGAACACACTTCCTGAAATTGTTTATTAAACCATTTCAAAATTGCTTGATTTTTTCTGCCAATAAAAATATTTCTAAAATGAACAACTTACAGCATTTTCTTTCATGGATTCAAACTGTAATAATTGTGTACTCTTTAAAAATGTAATGGCAAGAATTAAAATTTTGAAAATAATGAGCATCTTGGTGGTGGATATTCAAAGTGCAAGAATTATTATATTAAAAAGCAATATACATGCTCAGAGAATGGTACAAATCTAATAAAACTACTTAAAAGATGGAGCTGAACTATCTCTTCCTGCTTCATCATCTGCCTGTTGACTTAGATAATATGAAACAATAGTGAGTAGACTTTGATGACATCCTCGGGGAGCCCAGGAAAGCACAATGGAAAAGGGAATTTTAATTGCCTAAAATAATCAATCTGTCCAATTCAACATCTATTTTGCAATTTGTTTTGAGATAAGAATGTAACACCATTAAAGCAGCTGTGAGTAAAATGGATGTTAGGAAACTAAATTGTTGGACTAACACTATGCATTAATGTTGTATGGTTTTATTTAAAAATCTATTGCTCAATTTACACAATATTACTCTATTAATATTAACTATAAGATATTTCCAATAGATGTATAAGATAGAACATTTTATGCCAAAAGTAGAATTTTAAATTTTTAAATGTTTTTGTTTACCATCCAAGACCAAGTACAGTTAAACAATTCAACACTAAAGTTAGACAATAAAAACTATCAGAGGTTCCCTGTCTTCAATTAGTAATATACAGAAAACAGAGGTTCGTTCTCTAAGGCAAATATTGCTTTTCTTATGTTTGCAATTAACTTTCCTATCAATTCAGGTCACATCCACAATGTTTGTTTATTTTTTCACACCACAACTCTGTGACATAGACTTAGCTGTATTTTTATTCACATTTCACAGATAATAAAAGGCTCACAGATTTTAGGAAGCTTGCCTGTCACCCACCTTACAATTGACCTTAGAAAAATATGAACCTTCAAATCTTTTGAGCCCAAACCTTAAGTCTGCCTATGCATCACCTGGCCATAATACAAATTGTGCTCCTTAAAGCTGCTTCTTCATGAAGGCCACTAGTTTCCCTGGAGTCAAACAAACCTGAATTGCAAATGTTTCTAAATGTCACAGTCCACATCTGATAAGTAGCCAGGTAAAACTCATGTCTTATTACACTGATAGCTGCATTGCAGGTTCTGTAGCTCTTACTCAAACAAATGATTCACCTGGCTTGAAAGGTTCAAACAAATCCCCAAGACACAAAGTTGCAGCATTTTCTTCTCTGCTACAAAGATTAGCCTCTACTCAATCTTTAACTGTGCAACAAGCCAATTCATATTGTCTTTATAAAAGATACTCATTAAGACAACGATGGATTAGTTTTCTATTGTTGCTATAACACATTCACTTAAATGTAGTGGTTTAAGTCAACACAAGTTTATTATGTTACAGCTCTGAGGGTCAGAAGTCTGACAGGGCTCTTCTGGACTAATATGAGAATGTTGACAGGACAATGCCCCTTTCTGGAGGCTCTAGGACAGTATCTATTTATTTGCCTGTTCCAGCTTCTGGGAGTTTCCCACATTCTTTTGTACATGGCCCCTTCCTCCAACATGAAAGCCAACAAGATCATACCTCTATACTCTGAAAGCGTCATCAAATCTCTTTCTGAACCCCTCTTCTGGCATCTTTTTTCACTTTAAAAAAATGTATTAATATTTTTTTCCATTCTGTGGGCTGTCTTCCTACTTTCTTGATGATTTCTTTTGCTTTGCAGAAGCTTTTCCGTTAAATGAGGTCCAACTTGCCTATCTTATCTCTTATGGCATGGACATCTGGGGTATTGATCAGGAATTGGTTGCCTACTCCGACTTCTGTATGGGTGTCTCCTGCGTTTTCTAAGATTCTTATAGTTTGAGATTTTACATTTAAGTTTTTGATCCATTTAGAGTTGACTTTTATGTATGGTGATAGGTAGAGGTCTTTTTTCAATCTGCATATATATGGTCAGCCAGTTTTTCCAGCACCATTTACTGAATAGGTTCTCCTCTTCCCAGTGATTGTTGGTGAAAGCTTTGCCAAAGATGAGTTGGTTGAGAAATTAAGGTTTTGCTTCTGTAATCTCTATCCTGTTCCATTGGTCCATATATCTGTTCTTGTACCAATACCAGGCTGTTTTCATTATTGCAGCTTTGCAGTGAAGTTTGAAGTCTGGAAATATGATACCTCCCACTTTGTTTCTTTTGCTAAAGATTGTTTTGGCAATTTGTGGTCATTTATGTTTCCATATGAATTTCTGTATTGTCATTTTCAGGTTGGAGAAGAATGATGTTGGCAATTTAATGGGCACTGCATTGAATCTGTAGATTGCATTTGGTAGGATGGACATCTTAACAATGTTGATTCTTCCTATCCATGAGCATGGGGAAAATGTATTATTATTTCAACAGAGATGACGTCCAGCTATGCTGCCCAGGCTTGCTCTGTTGCCCAAGGTCCATTTCTAAGGACCTTTTGACATACCAAGTCTACCTGGCTAACTCAGAATAATTTCCTTATTTTGAGGTCAACTGATTAATAAACGTAATCTCATCATCAGTCTGAATTTCCTTTTGCCATGTACTGTGACATATCCGTAGCTTCTGGAAACTGGGGCGAGGATATTTTGGAGGGTCTTTTATTTTGTCTTCTACAAGAGGTAACTGAAACTTTCTATCAGTCATCTCATTTTGTTGTTTGGCATTTTAACACTACTTGTTTGCCTTAGGACAGCAGTCCTGTGCTCTGCTCTCCAGTGACAGACCCTGTGCACTAAGGCTCAAGGTACAGGCAATCACATAGCCATCCTCCCAGCTGCAGTGTTTGCAGCTGGCATTTTCCAATCTGAAGTGATAGGAAGGACTCCTTTCTTCTTCTTCTTTTTTTTGGGGGGGGGTTGGAGTCCCACTCGATCGCCCAGACTGGAGTGCAGTGGCCGCTCCCGGCCACCGCAGCCTCGACCTGCTGGGCTCCGGCGATCCTTCCGCCTCAGCCTTCCGAGTAGCCGGAATTACAGGCGCGCGCTACCACGCCCGGCTAA
>CAUYQG010200560.1:0-12664 GCA_963574415.1 Tarsius wallacei | reverse complement strand
GTGTGTGTATAAGATATATATAAAACTTTTCTCCTCATAGTTGTTTATATCACTGATATCACTGATATAGACAACAGAAATAATAGAGTATTAATTAACAAGAAAAACACATACCTAAATTTATGTGTCAGAATGCTAATTTTGATCACAGTGTAGTAGATGAAAGGGAAGAATCAGAAGAAAGATAAAGGAACTGGAAGGACTGAAGTGAATTAGAGGAATAACAAACCAGAACAGTCATGAAAGATAGAGAAAATGAAAGAAGATTGGCTAAAAAAGTATTCTGGAAGAAGAGTTCAAAGGACCGGCATGTACATGGAAAATAAAACAAGAGTTCAAAATTGCAGAAAATGCTAAGAATTGTGCTAGGGAGAGTAGGATAAAGGAAGAAATCTTATATATGTGCTTCCTTGGGGGTCAGTCATTAAGAATATAATGAAAATCACATTTTATACTTTGTTACATGGTTTAAACATGGATATGACACACTGAAAAATATCAGAATTTATTTATTGCTTGCTGTTTTTCCTATTCTCATTTTTCTATCAGTCTACTGTGATTGCTTTTTCTCACTGTGAGTTTTGAGATATTGAGAATTTTATGACTGCACATCTCTATGTAACTATAATAATGTAACATTGGAAATGATGCCCAGCTTGTTAGCAGGTAGCAAGCACTTCTGAAAGAAAAGTACTATATACATTATGATGTGATTTTCTTTCCTTTAGAATGAAGTGGTGCCTCTAATATGTCTACACATCTCAGTGAACAAATTCCAATTTTCTAATTATAGTTTAGATGATAGAAGAAAAAATAACTTGTACCAATAAACAAATTAAACTATATCTTGATTAGCTTAGTGGTAGAACAATAATAAGGGTTTCACTGAAAAATAACCCAGCTTCTTATTTGTATCAGTACCTAACTTGTTTTGATTCTTATTTTGTTGTTTTTCTGTCATCTTATCTATACCCTAAGAAATTGTATCCTCATGTTTTATTACAATGAGAAGAAATATTTTCAGGATGCAGACAGCTGTGCTCTTGAACTTGTGACATTTAAAGAGCAACAGAATGTTAATGTGACTAATAAAACAGAAAAAAATGGTTTTATAACAGTCTACAGGACGATCCTAGATTCTCTTCAACTTATCTTTTAAACTGACTAAATTTGAAAATTTAGTTTGTAAAGATTGAAAGGGAGATTCTGTGGATTCAAATTGAAATAACAGTAAAACAAAGATGTTTTTTCCTTTCAATAAACAGGTTGTCATGTTCTTCTTGTTTGTAAGAGAAAATCTATTGGGAATGAAGTGAAGAAGTGTGTTTCTGTGAATGTGGTAGTCTCTAATGATTTTTGAATTACTCTGAAAGGCAAGAGGTTGCAATTCAAAAATAATCCTTTGGTAATTGATTTTTGTACTTTCATTTGAATACACAGAATTGATTACAGGGCTGGTACACTACAATGCACCATTGAATAAAGATATTGATAATTGTAATACATGAACTATGCGGGCTATCAATTGCCATCTGTGCCTATAGTGCCTGTATTTGACATATTAAGACCATATTCAGTGGCTCTAATGACTGTTCAAGGCTGAAAATCAGGGTACTTCGTGTATCAAACGTAATTGTACTTACATGGGAACACTGAGTAAGAATATGTCAAATGAGGATGCTCTACAAGTTCTAAGACATATGGTTATTCTAGATGAATTCTATTTTAGGGAGAAAAACCCATGTATCCATTCATTCATTCATGCATCAACTTAGTAAACTTTTGAGTAATAGTCACCCAACACTAGAATAGGGAATTGGAAATGGATCCATGGCCAAATCAGCCTCTGATTTTTAGGCTCATAGTCACTATTTAACAGAGCCATGAGAATGAACAGATCTTACTAGCTTTGACCTTTGTCCCCTACTGGTTCTTCCATGTGATATAGAATTGCTAGTCCCCAAAGTTTAAAATGGAAGTAAGTCATCATGTCAATAGAGTCTTCGCTACTAGAGAGGACTCTTGAATTTGAATCCCCATGAAGCTTATGGAAGATTACTGTCTCTGTTGGTTTGTGCTGTGATAAAAAAATGCCTGAGACTGGGTGATTTATGAAGAAAAAAGGCTTATTTGGCTCATGGTTCTTCAGGTTGTACAGGAAGCATGGCACCAGCATCTGATTCGTGTGGGACCTCAGGCTGCTTCCACCCATGGCAGAGGTGATGGGGAGCTGGCAGAGGTGAAAGACAGCTGGTATGTGTAGAGATCACAGGGCAAGAGGAGAAGCAAGAGAGAGAAAGGGGGAGGTACCAGGCTCTTTTTAACAATGAGCTCTTGCAGGAGCTAATAGTGTGAGAGCTCACTTACTCCCAAGGAAGGGCATTAATCTATTCATGAGGGATCCTTCCCCAAGACGCAAACACCTTCCATCAGGCCCCGCCTCCAACATTGGGGATCAAATTTCAACATGAGGCTTGGGGGGGAACAAATACCCTAACCACATCAGCTGGATGAGACCCTCGAATTAATAAATAAATGGAGAGTTAATCTCAGCATATGACTGTTAGAGAAATATGAAACTCTACTACTCACTATGCAATTTGAAATAAAAATAATGGGTGTGCTTACGACAATTTTTCTGTTACCACTGCAATTGGAAGAAAGTCTCCTACAGAAAAAAAAGAGATTTGAAATGCTTCTCCCATCACTATGAAGTATCAAAGACTGATATTAGCAGAGAAAAGCTACTGGTTTGGCAGAAAATACTGGCTCAGAGCAAAGAAATACAGCCACACACAATCATTTCTGTTGACTGGTAAAGTGGCAACCAACACTTTGCAGATCATGATGAGGAGAGGACACAGCACTGAAGTTAAATTACCTTTGATGACTATTCTTTGATTGAGTGGATGAAGTGAGGTTAACACCCTGGAGCAATAAGAACCCTTAAGTCAGGAGCAGACATACCAGTGCAAGGCAAGAGTGGATACAGTCAATAACCCAGGAAAGAAAGAAAGCCCCGCATCTCTATCCTTCTGGAAAAACTGATTAAGCATTAGTGAAGATAGTTATAAGAAATCTTTGTAGAGTATATTGTTTTACATGAGAACAAACCCGCTGTTCATATCACTAATTTTGTTCCCAGTAAATCATTTTCTCACCTTCAGAAAGTGTCAAGAATTCATCTGGATCGTGTTACCTGCAAGCTTACACATACCTGCCCTCACACTCACACCAGTACATCATTGAATGCATTTTATTTCCCTTTTCCTTTAAAGTTAGGAGGTCTGAGTAAACAATATCCTAACTATGGATCGTGATAAGTCAGTGAGTCTGCTGTGAGAGAAGATTGAAACAAAATCACAGAAGAAGGAGACTAGGAGGCGGAAGGCATCTATCACTCTTCGGTTTCTGCTTTCTGCCCCACCCCAGTGTGCTGTTCTATCTGACCTGGGCTTCCCTGTCACATCTCTACCTTTGTCATAAGTTACACTTAACTTGCAATGGATAGAATTTTCTTTTACATGGAGATAAGGAATGTAGTCCCAAACACATGGAACTATTCTATTGTACCCAAGAAATAAAATCGAAAGAGAACCATGTTTGACTTACTGCCTTGAATCCTCCTTTGGGGACATTTACATGCAACCACACAAATGTGACACAGGAAGAGCTGGCAAATCCCAAACCCATCCACAAAGTGCTGAGGCAGGAAGGGATCTTGTGTGGACTTAGAGGCTGCTCTGTGCAAAATAAAATAAAGTCAGGCAGGGCTTCCTAGACTTTTACTGTCTGTGGACACATCTCCATCAGAGCTGGTGCCTTTCACATGTTCAGTGTGCAGTTTCCAGAAACTCTTGATGTGCAGGCACTCTCTCCCGTCTGCCTATGTTGTCTGGAAGTTAATATTCCAGCTTCATTCTTTTGAATATACAAGTTTTGTTTTTGATGCAGTCATGGTTATTAAATAGTGGGGAAGATTCCATATGCCTTATATTAGCAGACACGTGTTTTTTTTTAAAAAAACCTTACTTTTATAAAATAGTTTTATGACTTTTTCCTCCAGAAGAGTTTCTCCATTCCTTTTAGTTTTTCCAAAATACCGCTACTTTCTTAAGTTTTTATAAAAAGGGTTTACTTTGATATGACTCTTTAATTTAAAATAATTGGAAGGCTGGGTGGGGTGTCGCATACCTATAATCCCAGTATTTTGGGAGACTGAGGAGAAAAGATTGCTTGAGCCTAGAAATTTGTATATTGCCTAGGCAATATAGTCAGACTAGTCTCTACAAAAAATCAAAAAAGTGGTGGCACATGCCTGTAGTCCCAGCTACTCAGAAGGCTGAAGCAGAGGGGTCGCCTGAACCCAGAAGGTAGAGGCTTCAGTAAGCCAGGATAGTGCCACTGCACTCCAGCCTGGGCAACAGAGTGAGACCCTGACTCTAAATAAATAAATAAATAAATAAATAAAATAATTTAAAATGTACAAAAAGTTGTAAGACAAGATAAATATGTCTGTATAACCTTTATTCCAGTTTACCAATTGATTACATTTTGCCCCATTTGCTTTAATTTTCTCTCTCTCTGTCACATGTATACATACAGACTCTATATATTATTATACAGAGGGTTCCAAAAAAAGTATACACTTCTTATGTATGACACTTACTCAAAAGACGACACTAATAAATGAATGCTAGTGTCAATATGAAACATGCAGAACAGTCAAAGAATATGGTGAAAGCATGGTTGAGTGAACATACTACTATACATTGCTACTGTAATCTAATTCAGCTTCGAAAAATAATATATAGACAATATCTCTTAAAATGTGCATACATTTTTGGTACCCTGTATATAATTTAGATATATCTTATATATTTATAAATTAAATTATAATAGTATATTAAATGTAAAATACATTAAACAAGTATTTATGTTTTTATTTTTCTGACCCATTAGAGAGCATGTGTCAGACATAATGCTAACTCTCACCCCTCTTGTTCAATATTGTGTGGAAGTCCTAGCCCAGGCAATTAGACAACAGAAGGAAATCAGGGGTATCCAAAGAGGAAGAGAGGAAGTCAAGTTATCCCTCTCTGCTTATGATATGATCTTATACCTTGAAAATCCAAGAGAATCTGTCAAAATCCTGCTTGCACTGATAAAGGACTTTGGCAAAGTCTCAGGCTACAAATAAACGTGCAAAAGTCAGTTGCATTCCTATATACCAACAATAAGCAGGCAGAAACCCAAATAAAAAGCACAATGCCATTCACAATAGCCACACACACACACACACACACACACAAAGTAATACCTCGGCATCTTCCTAACCAGAGAAGTGAAAGACCTTTACAATGAGAATTACAAAACACTGCTCAAAGAAATCAAAGAAGACACAAACAAATGAAAAAATATACCATGCTCATGGATAGAAAGAATCAACATTTTTAAGATGTCCATCCTACCAAAGGCAATCTACAGATTCAATGCAATACCCATGAAGTTACCAACATCATTTTTCTTCGATCTGGAAATGATAATACAGAAATTCATATGGAAACATAAACTAACATGAATAACCAAAACAATCCTTAGCAAGAGAAACAAAGCAGGGGGTATCACACTTCCAGTTTCAAACTCTACTATAAGGCTACAGTAATCAAAACAGCCTGGTATTGGTATAGAAACAGGCACATAGACCAATGGAGCAGGATAGAGATTCCGGAATCAAAGTCTCAATTCCTCAACCAAGTCATCTTTGACAAAGCCTCTAACAACAACCTCTGGGGAGAGGAGAACCTATTCAGTAAATGGTGCTCCACCCTGGGCGTCAGAGTGAGACTCCAACTCAAAAAAAATCAATCAATATAATTAACTATATTAATCAATTTTTAAAGGAAAACCATGAAATCATCTCAATAGAGGCATAAAAAAGCAGTTAACAAAATCCAACATCTATTCCTGACTTTTAAAAAAACTCTCAGAAAACTGTGAATAGAAGAGAAATTCCTCAACCCAATAAAGAATTTCTATGAAAAATCTACAGTTAACATGATCCTAGTAACGATCAGGAACAAGAATTTTCACCATCAAAACCCTTCATTCAGCATTGTAGTGAAAGTTCCAGTCAGTGCTAAGGCAAAAATACATAAATACAAAAATGACATCTAGATTGGAAAGAAAGTAGCAAACATTTGTTTGCAGATAGCATGATTATCTATGAAGAAAATTCTAAAAATTTACCAAAAGTTACTAGAACCAGAAAATGAGTTTAACAAGGTTGCAGAATACAAGATCAATGTATAAAAAGCAGTTGTGGGAGACCCAAACTTTACCTGTACGATGAATACTTATCTACCTAAACCTGAATTGTACCCCCACATCTTTAAAATAAAATACAGCAAAAAAAATAATAAATTGGTGACCCAGCCTGTAATCCCAGCAATTTGGGAGGCCAAGGCGAGGGAATTGCCGAGCCCATGGGTTCAAGACCACCTCCGGCAACTTGGCAAAACCTCATCTCTATAATAAATCAAAAAATTAGCCAAGTGTGGTAGCACGGGCCTGAGCCTGTAGTTCTAACTACCTGGAAGGCTGAGGCGGAAGGATCGCCAGAGCCCATCATGTCAACTCTGGCGTGGCCGTGAAGTGAAACTTTAACTCAAAAAAAAAGAAAAGAAAAATTGGAAAGGTGTTATCTAGGCCACCAAATAGCTCTTCTCATCTGGCCAGCACCTCCTATGATGGATTGAACTAGCCCGCTCCAGAAATCATTTTAATTAGCATGAAGTATAAATACTGTTGGGCACCAGAAGCAGCAATATTATGCCATCGTTTTTTGAGGAAGTCTCCTCTCTGGTTTTTTGCAAACCATAAAGTAGATTAGGACATTATTCCAGTCCCATGACCAAAAAAAAAAAAAAAAAAAAAGAATTTTATACAATTTGTAATCGATACATAATAATTGTGCATATTTATGGAGTACAGAGTGATATTTTGAGGTATACAATATGTAATGATAAAACCAGGATAATTAGTATATCCTTCACCTCAAACGGACATCGTTTCAAATTGTAGAACCAATCTAAGTGCCCAGCAATAGATGAATAATGTTTTTGGTTTTTTTTTTTTTGAGTGTAGACACGAGGTCTTGTCAAGTTTCCCAGTTGCCCAGGCTGGTCTTGAACCTAGGTCAGGCAATCCTCTCATCTCAGCCTCCCAAAGTGCTGGGATTATAGACATGAGCCACTACACTCAGCCTGCGATAAATGAATTTTTTAAATGCAGTATATAGACACAAAGAAAAGGAGTATTGATTTAGTTTTCCAAACCTGGGATTAAAGAAGGAATATGTAAACTGTTGTACAAAACTCTTTTCAAACTCTGTTTTGTTTGTTTAAAAGAAGATCTATTGGGCAGAAAACATTTACACAATTTTGAAATTCCACACTTGCAGCACTTTTCTCACAACTGGCCTGGAGGCTCCAGACCTGGAGGGAGTCACCGTTAACTGCTCCCTCAAGACTGGCCTCATACAAGCTTTCTCTCAGATGTATTATTATCATCTGTATTCACTTTAGCAGACATAAAGCAGGAAAATACTGAAGGAAAATATTTAAAATGCATTATCAATAAATAATGTCCAGAGGTTTTTCTCTTAGTAAATTACTATAAAGCCTTCTGAGGCAGTTTGAAAAACCAATTGTGAACAGCCTTACATATTTCTACCTATAGATAGTAATCAATTATAATAACATTATATACCTCATTACTGCTGTAATATATTCAATTATATAGTTAACATTTCCTGCTAACCTTTTCAAATACAGGAAAGCAAATTCCACCTACCGGATTGGTGTATCTGTCTAATGCATATGTTACTGTTATTATCCTTAATTCAAGCGGACATTGGCTTTCTTTGGTTACATAACTGGCTAACCAGTTATTTACCTGATTTGTAGATGCATAAACTCCTATACCTCAGGAAATCAATTCATACATATTGTTGTCATTATGCTTTTGCTTAACAATTTATCTCTCCCAACAGTCTCATAAAATAGGTTGGTATAACTTTACCTCCTTTTATAGGAACCCAGAGACATTACCACCACATTTCTGGGTGAATGTGTGCCAGCCAGTCAGAAGTGTTGTCTTAGCCCATGCGGTTCTAATCTGTGGCATATCCCAGACCTACCCCCACCTCCCAGGAGAGCCACAATTGTGAGGACTGTTATAGCAAAGGCTTAAGAAGGTAGATACCTTTTGGAAAAGCATTTATAATACAGGTCATTAATAATTAGCAGTACTAAATAATTATAATACCACTGAGCACAAGCATATATATTTCTCCAAATATATATTTTTCTTTCATAATTAAGATGTGTGATCGCAGAGGAAAGAGAATCGTAAGGAACATAGACTACTCAGTATAAGGTTGGGATTTCTAGGAGTGTTCTGTTTTGTTTGGCGTAAGCAATGGACTTGAAGGCAGAAGTAATGCTGGAAAATGTGCATCTGTGTTTAATTAAGAGCATTTTGAAGACTGCATATTAAGCAATGTGATTTTAAGGATCAATCATTGTAAAATGACCAAAAGTTGAGGGAAGAGTAAATTGGGCAGCTGGTTGTTTTGTCTACAGACTCTTTTTGTTCTCACTTAACTGATTCTTTTTTTTTGGTCTGAACAGGCTGGTGGTATTCATTTTATTTAATACATACTTATCCTAAGAAACAAGAAAATTTTCTAAAACCATAGGTGTCATGAAATTCACCTAGCTTACATTATGAAAACTAGAAAAATCTACTAATTTCATGTAAAATGATCTTAAATGTTTTCAGACCTAGTCAATTCTCTGTTCTATTAATTCTGCCTCTACTTTTTTTCTGAGACAAAAGAAATCTTTAATGGTCTTTTTACAGGCTCATTCCTCCTTAAATCAGGGCCTAAAGACATTAACAGGACAGTGCAGAGTCCCAGAGGCACCAGGGATTTGGTCTTCATGTGGCGCCTAAGCAAGCAGATGAACACAATTACATATCTATAAATTTTATATATATTTATATATAAATATGTCTAAGATGGTTGTGGTAGTTCACGCCTATAATCCCAGCACTTTGGGAGGCCAAGACAAAAGGATTGACAAAAAACTCACCTGGGGGGTGATGGCACATGCATTAGTCCCAGCTACCCTGGAAGCTAAGGCAAAAAAATTGCCTGAGCCCAGGAGATCCAGTCTGCAGTGAGCAGGGATTGTGCCACTATACTCCAGTCTGAGTGACAGAGTGAAACCCCTAATTCAATAAATGAATAAATAAATATATAAAATTTACAAATAAAAATGACTTGAGGTTGATTCTCAAACTGAGATTGATTCTCAAAAAAATAAAACAATGAAATAACTTGAGATTTACCATGTGTTTACCTGTTAGCAACAAATTCTACTGTCAGAGATAGAGATGGGGGAGTGGGAGAGACCTTAGGAAAATCTTTGGTCCTAAGAATAGGGATTTTTGTGAACTTTTTATTGAAAGATATATAGTCAGAAAAGTGCACCTAGTATCTAGATGAATTTTCACAAGCTGAACATGCCTGTTTACCTAGCTGAAAGATCAACAAAGAGAAGATGTCTGCTCTCCAAAGGCCCTCCAGCTCACAGCCCTCACTTCCCTCCCCTTCATCTGCCTTCCCTCGTGAGGGTCTCCCCTATATTCCTAAATTCCCCCTCACTCTAGTTCCAGTCCTGCATGGAACCAAGATGTCCCCCACTGCCTGTCGCACTTACACTCCTGCTGTTGCATGACTCGTATAGAAGCCTCTGAATACAGTTATGGATATTGCCAGAGCCAGGCTGTGAGGGGAGCAGGGAAGAATATCCTGAATTGACTGAGTTTGAACCTTAAGTTACTTTGTTGACCCAGAATGTGCCAGTGTGTATTCTACTATCAGCTAAAAAACAGGCATGAAATAGCATCGAGGTTGAGTTGAAGAAGAATAAAGTTGAATCATTTTCATATCAGTGTCAGACAAAACCTAGAGACAAAATGAACAGAGGCTGTTTATTTATAAACTGTGGCGAGGGTTCTTCTGCTTTCACTTTTCTTTCAGTAGGGCTTCAAAGAAGTCCAAGAGGAGAGTTACGTTTTAGAGAATAAAGTACTGAGAGTCTTTGGTTGGCAGAGTTGTATGAAGGTGGGATTTTGGGGAGGTGAGGGAGACTCTAATTGGTCTTCAGGTGCATTTAGCAGACCTTGATTGGCAAGGGGACAAGTCAACAGTTTAGGGACATTTCAAAGGAGGAAGGACTATTCAGTGTTAGGGGTAGAAGGTTTTCTGTGGCCAGACGTTTCTTGAAACAAGTGAGGGTCGGAGGGGTGCTTTTTTGCTGTGAAACTGTCATCCTGGTCCTTAGTGGAAGGTGACGGGAAGTTGCTGCCATGGCAGACGTTCTCTCAACCGAACACGTGCCCTGAAGAGTGAATCAACAGCACATCTTGGTGTTTGCAAAGGAATGATGCAAATGAACATAATGAAAAATTGATTACAATGAGTACATTATAAGTACTGCTCAACAATGAACAAACATTTATGGAGCACATGTCATCAATCAGTTACTCATGTATTATCCACTTTTAAGAATAACCATAGTTCCCTCAGATGCTGTTTAGAAGTGGTTCCTTATACCTTCTCTCCCACAACCCAAAATTTTCTTATAGTAGGTAGATTGCAAAGTGGTACACATTACTAAAGTGGGAATCAAATTGGAAGCTGTGCTATTTAAACTTAAAATGTGTCCCTATAAATGACAAAAATTGCATTGCATTCAATAAGCAGTTTTCATTCTTTATCTTGACCTCCCAACAATACCAGATCCAGGCAGTCACACTCACCCTGAAACTCTTTCCCTGACCTCCATGACACCATCCTTTTTCAGTTTTCCTCCTACACTGATGACGCTAGTCCCAGCCCTGCATGGGACCAAAATGGCTCTCCCTGAATGTTGCACTCACACTCCTGCTATGCCAACACTCAGTATAAAAACCTCAGAATACAATTATAGACATCACCAGAGGCAGGGTGTGATCATCCTAATTATGTCTTCCTCAGAACTTGGACCCAGGATCTCTGCTCTTGTCATCCTATACACTCTTGCAGGGTTATATCAGCCACTTCCCATGGCTTAATTTACAATTCATATGCTACCATCTCAGCTTCAGCCCAGATTTATAAGCGCCAGACATTTTATTCAACTGCTTCCTGATCACTTTCATGTGAACCGTTTCTGGTACCACAAACGTAATATTTTTTAACCCATCAAACTGCCACCATTCAATAAATGGCAGTCCAACTATCCGGTTGTCTTAGCTAAAAAATTTGGAGCCCTTCTTGATTTCTCCCTCTTTATTACACTCACAGTCAATCAATCCCTGGGTATACAAATGTTACCTACTTGATATCTCACAAATTTATTCACTCTTCCCCATCTCCACTGACACTTATAGTCCAGACTACACTCGTTCCCGGACACCACTCCCATAGCATCTCTTTCACCATTCTTACAAATTTTGGCCATCTCTACATTGTAGATATAGTGATCTTTAAAAGCACTAAGATGACTATTTTATTGCCCTGTTTCAACTCTTTTAATCAATTTCTATTGCCCTGGGGATAGTGAACAACTCATTCTTGGCTCCAAAGTTCTCCACTCAAACTAGCTGCTGTTTATTTCTCCAGCCTTTGATCTTATCACACTATGTTCATATGGCAACAGAAAGCGCCTCATGAAAACAGCTCACTTATTTCTGCCTTTAGCTCTTCTCTCCAGAGAGTACAGACCAGGTGGGGAAATTGATGCCCAAATGCCTTCAACACCGCCCTTGTTTCTGTTTTAGCATATTCACAGGAACCTACTTTACGAATATTCCTGCCACCCTCCCATGCAAAAACTTGAAGACATTTGTCTATAGGCTTCCACCAATATATTAATAGCCCCATGTCATCTCTGAATTGTGATCTCAGCTCAACTGAAACCTCCACCATAAGAAAATGGATCCTCTTCTGCAACTGGAGAGGCAGACTGATGAGAGGAAAGAGCACTGACAAGCCTGGGTTTCAAATCTAGTCTCTGCCACTTACCACTTGTGTAACCTTAAGCAGATTATTTAACATCTCCAAGTCTTTAGGTACTTATCTGTAAAATGGATTAGAACATTTATTTAACTGAGAGATAGAGAACAATTAACTCAGTGCTTGGAACACTGTAAATGCTCAACAAGTGTTGTACTTTTGCCAGTCCCCAAGAATTATGTAGAGAGGTAGACTTTAACATTGCTCTCTGCATCTGAACTGCCACAGATACCACAGACACTGACGTGTTCCTCTCAGATGCTTCACTTTCTTTCAAATATGCTCAAGCCAAGCAAAGAAGTTTTGCAAAAGCACAAAGCTATATTTTCATTAAAATGTCATTCCAGATACTACAGTCTTTAAAAAAACCCAAACAAGTACAGATGGTTCTTCTTTTTTTTTTTTTTTTGAGTTGGAGTCTCACTCTGTCGCCCAGACTGGAGTGCAGTGGCCGCTCCCGGCCACCGCAGCCTCGACCTGCTGGGCTCCGGTGATCCTTCTGCCTCAGCCTTCCAAGTAGCTGGAATTACAGGC
>CAUYQG010200552.1:0-47945 GCA_963574415.1 Tarsius wallacei | reverse complement strand
AGGCAATGGCCGCTGGTTGCTTGTGGTTGAGTCCTTTTAACCATTCCCCCTGATGGAGAAGATCATTAAGGTTATTGGGTGGTGGTCTGCTCCTCGTCATCACAAAGGGGCAGGCAAGCACAGGTACTAATGTCAGGTGATAGACAGCAGGCAGATGGGTGGGTTAGTCAACATAATCTCTAGTAAACTTTTAGGTTTCTTTCTCTCCCTTTAAAGTATATCTCATCTCCACCCATCCTCTTTGTTTTCCTTGTCACCATCTTAGCCCAGCTCATTTCCTGCCTGGTTGAATGCCATTATTTTCTTACCATTTTTCATCTACGTTGATGGAGATAGAAAGGATGAGATGAATGCAAGAGGCGTCTGTAAGGTAAAAGTCACATGACCTAGAATTTGAAATGGGGATGGATCATTCTTAAGGGTGCATCCCACATTTAAGAATGTGGGTGACTGCTTCAGGGTGACCATCTGTTGGGGTCAGAGAAGTCTTTCTTTTGGTGGCTAAAGAAACTGTACTACCATTTTAGTTGCTTAATTTTATTTAATCACTTAATTTAATCTGAAAACGTGATTCTAAGGGTCTTCCCACTATTGTGGCCTTCTATGGTTTTCTTCTTTATTTTGACACAAAAGCTTATACAAAATGTAGTAGGACTGGTAACATTCAGTTCCCAAACTGTATGAATTTTTGACTTGCATTGTTAGGATATAACTGTTTCTCTATCTATCGATTGCTCATCTTTGTTCCTACTTCCTAATTATAGTGTCTATTTCAGAATTGAGATCTTTTCATGTCTTTGCTTTTTTTTTCTTATTCCTCAAGAATTGGTATGATAAGGTCACAGAGTAGTGTTCAATCAATATTATTAATCAGGCTTTCAATGAGGAAGGGTGTATACTAAACTAACTTCTTTCCTAACTTCCTTCCTTCCTCCCTGCCTTCCTCCTTTCCTTCTTTCTTTTTCTTTCTTTCTTTCTTTCTTTCTTTCTTTCTTTCTTTCTTTCTTTCTTTCTTTCTTTCTTTCTTTCTTTCTTTCTTTCTTTCATCTAGGTAAATGAGTTGGCCTCCTGTTATTCTTCCCTGTTTTGGATTTTCTGTTGATATGTGGAGAGGAACTTTTTGATGTATTCAGTTCAAAAAAAAATGTGACTAGGGATGGGAGAAAAAAATCATGTCTTAAGACTTCTTTAAGCATATTCCAGAATCCATCTTCCCCTGGTTGTTTATGTGGCTAAGGTTGATGACCCTGAAATTAGAACAGATTAGGTTTCTCAGCCTTCGATTATCTTTTATATGATGAGAATGTTTCCAAAATAGCTCACTCTAAACAAAACATGACTGAGAAGCCAGCTTATTTTAATGCCTGATGACACAGAGCTGCGCATTAAGAAAAGTTAATCATTTTCATGTGGAGTTTACTTTTTCCATTGTAAGAGTAATACATGCTCATTGCAAAAGATTTAGAAGTGTAAAATAGAAGTGACAAATTCCGCCCATATTCCAGCTACTCAGAAGCAACCAGGGTCAGCCTGGCAGCTGATATCTATCTAGCACTATTTAGTATATGATTTTTGTACCTGCTTTTTTGAAGCAACTTTTTAATGGCTCCATAATACTACATTTAATTGCTACAATGTAACCCCTGAAACTTAAGTTACTCACTGGGCATTTAGATGATATTCAATGTTTCATTATCATAGATAATGCCATCATGAGCATCTTTGAGCTTTTTCAGTAATTACTATTAATTTCTTAAAATAAATTATGCAAAGTGAATGTTTTTAAGGCTTATAAATTTGCCAGATTAATTTTAGAAACTTCTATCAGTAATGAGTGTCTTTTTCATCTCACTCTTATCAGTGAAGAATCGCCTTAGTTAAAAAGATATTAATTTTATAGGCACAAATTGGGTTTAATTCTGTTTTCTTTGATTTCTAGTGAGGCTGAAAATTTGCTAGTGCTCATTATTACTTGCATGTTGAGTGTTCTTCTTTGTGAATTATTTGTATGTATCTTTGGCCACTTGTCTGTGGCAATCTCAGTGTTTTCCTTTTTTTTTTTTACAGACTTGATTTGGTAGATTCTTTATGTCTGGGACATTAATCTCTGTCACATGTATTTTGAATTTTTTCCTTTTTATTTGGGTTACATTTAAATTAATATGTAATGTCTTAAACTTTTATATAGCAAAATCATAATCCTCCAACTTTCTTGGCGATTAAAAATAAAAGAATTCTAGGGTCAGTTTAGAAATTTGCCTTTCAGCCAGGCTCGGTGGCTTAGCCTGTAATCCCAGTACTTTGGAAGGCCAAGGTGAGTAGGTTGCCTGAGCCTGTGGGTTCGAGACCAGTCCGGGCAACTTGGCAAGACCTCGTGTCTACAATACATCAAAAATTAGTAGGACATGGTAGCGTGCGCCTGTGGTTCCAGCTACTTGGAAGGCTGAAGTGGAAGGACTGCCAGAGCCCAGCACGTTGATGCTGGGATGGCCATGAGTGTGCCACTGCACTCCAGCCTTGGCGATGGAGTGAGACTCCAACTCAAAAAAAAAAAAGAAAAGAAATTTGCCTTTCTACCTGAATACTGCCCTCTCTTCCTTTTCTCCAACTAACTGGAGAGTTAAAAAAGAGTGTGATTAACATTTTTCTTAATAGAAAACACAAATCTTGGGAACTTTTTAAGGAAAATATTTATCCATATTTTATTAGGTGGTTAAAATTAAATAATCCAGAGAAAAGATTTGTGATTTCACCTTTGGCTTCCTCCATTGAGTCTGGGTTTCATAATGTTTCATTTATAGGAATTATGCCCAAGAGCAGTGGTTCTTAACCTGGGGCAATTTGTACCCAAGGGACATTGGGCAATGTCTGGAGACATTTTTGGTGGCCAGTACTGGGTGGGCAGTGGAGAAGGGGATACCATTGGCTGGTCTCGAACTCTTGGGCTCAAGCAATCCCCCCAACTCGACTTCCTAAAATGCTGGGATTACAGGCATGAGCCATGGTATCTGCCTTAATGACTTACTTTTGCTTTTCTTCAGGAAATTAGCCAGACGAGGGATGCATGCGCTTGTGTGGAAATTGCGGCTGTCTCTCCTTCCTGTGTGAATTTTCCCGTGATGAGGACCCCACATGGACCCGCTCCAGGGCTTGCACGATCCATACTTTCCCGTTTTCCATCCCTCTCTTGTTTGGAGTTGATAACCTGGAACATCACGGTCTTGAAAACTGTGGATGTGATATGTTTGCGAAAAACTTCAAGGTATGGCACTGCATTTGGGCAGGACTCATCCTTCAAGGCCGCCCTAAATCAGGTTGGAGAAAGGGAATGGGGAAAAGAAGGTTTGGCTTAGCCAAAGTCCTCAAGGGAGAACCCGCCACCCAGTTTGGTGAGTCAATGCCTTTACAACATCCACAAAAAGGAACACAATCAACAGTGAACTGTAAATAGAAATAGATATGAGGAAGTAGATGGAAGCAGACTATAGGAGCTGCCACACAAATTAAGTTGGAACATGTAAGCAAGTTTTTCTCTCAGAAAACAGGGCAACAGGCTTTCAGTTTATTCCTGCCACACAGAATTCTCACTTATATTATGGAAAAACCAACCATCCAGCCACTAAACAAGCAAATGAACAAAACGAATTCTCTTTGTAGACAATTAAATTTGGAACACACATTTAAATGTTTGTTTTTATTTTCTTTTGTTTTACTTTGAGGTGAAGTCTCTTTCTGTCACCCAGACAGGAGTGCAGTGGCACCCTCATGGCACTGCCGCCTTGAACTTGTGGGCTAAAGGGATTCACTCTCCTCAGCCTCCCTCCCAAGTAGTTGAGACTACAGGTGTGCGTCAGCATGCCCAGCTAATTTTTTAAAACACTTTATGGTTTTTTTTTGTAGAGATGAGGTCTAGCTATGTTGTCCAGACTGGGCAAATTTAAATACATTGAACAGATTTAAATAAAATTAAATTTGACTCTTTGTTGTACGCCATCCAGAATCTTCAGTTACGCAGCTACTTGAGAACCCTTGGTTGTCAGGAATCCTGTAGCGTTAGCATGGCCCCAGTGGCTCTCATCTGTGGCTGAGGGTTTGAGTCATGGTGATGTGGACGGACATTGGCTTGTGTAAGAAGCTCCCAGTGCTGGGCACAGTGGCTCACGCCTATCATCCCAGCACTTTGGGAGGCCAAGATGAGAGGATTGTCTGAGCCAGTGGGTTTGAGACCAGCCTGGGCAACTTGGCAAGACATCATCTCTATAATAAATCAAAAATTGGCTGGGTATGGTGGTGTGTGCCTGTGGTTCCAGCTACTTGGAAGGCTGAGGTGGAAGGATCACCAGAGCCCAGCAGGTTGATGCTGGGGTGACCAGGAGTGTGCCACCGCACTCCAGCCTGGGTGATGGAGTGAGACTCCAACTCAAAAACAAAAAAAAAAGCTCCCAGTGACTGATGTGTAGCTGAGGTGAAAACTCCTACATCAACAAAATGTGCTTTGGGAAGAGCCAGCAGAAATGAGATAGGATGGTGCTTTCAGACTTGTCAGATGAGAAGGATCGTCCAAGGGCTCATTAAAGATGTATTCCCAAGTCTCACTCTTGGAGATTCTGATTCAATCACAGGGTAGGCTCCAGAGATGCGTATACTCATCACGCCTTTTGGGGGATGCTTATACCAGGTGAGTCTGAGGAAATGGTCTGCTGTGCTGCATTCTTCAGTGGTGATGCCTGAAATACAGAGGGAGCATGGCTGGTGGACAGGACTTGCCTAACATTGGAGTCTTGACTTCAGTGTCTCTAAAGTCAATTTTTGGACCTTTGCAGGTCCACAGACCCCTCCTCCCCCCATGTGTGTGTGCACGCACACACAAATATTTATTTCCAAATGAGTATATTCATTCATAAAAACCTTCTGAGTGTTTGGTAATCCCATCTTTCCTTTCTTGTAGTATCCCAGGAGATGACCAGTTGCAAGGAAGTCTTGGAAATAAAATAGATGGCTAGTCTCGGATATTAAAAAGCAAACACTGAGAGGGAGGGAGGGAAGGGGAGAGAGGGAGGGAGGGGAAGGAGGAGAGAGAGAGAGAGAAAGAGAGAGAGAGAGAATGAATGACTCTCAAAGTATAAAGAGTAAAAAGTTGTATTGTACTAAGAAGACCTGACTCCAAGATAGAGCCTTTCATATCTGCCCTAAGTCAGAAGCCACGCTCGGTGCCCCGTGGACCCCGTGACTTATAAATCTGTTGAGTCTAGAGGTGAACTTCAAATTGGGCCCAATCTCGAGGCAGTTGTTATTACACCAATGCTAAAATATTGCATTAATCCTGTTTATACTTTTTATCTGATTTCCTTTCAGATTTTTAAAGCCCAATTCAGCAATTATTTTAAGGAGAGGTCAAGCAAGCAGGCCGAAGCTACAAAACATTATTGTGTTTGGTGAAAGCTGCTAGGAGCTGTTATCAGCTAAGTGGTAGGTTTGACTTTAAGTGAAGAGTCAGAAAACATTTATTATCTGGGCAACTCCCTTTAACGGAAAAAAAACCCAGCTATCTCCTTGTTATATGGGGATCAAGAACTTGCCTTCCCCTGCCTGGTCCGAGTCAAAAAAAGAACTCCCCGTGGGTCTTTGAGATAGAGAGTTCTGATGAATGTTGGTTCAGCCATTACTCAGCATATTCCCTTGTGCTGATCCTTTGCCAGGCAATGAACAGGTAACAACAGAAGGCTTGGGTACCTGCTAGGAGGTATAGTACAGCGACACCTCCCAGGGTCCCAGAAGCTCCTCTTATTTATGACTGTACCCCAAATCTTGCTAAAGCGAGTGCAGCTGTGTCTGGTGCCACGATACCCCACACTTCTTGTGATGAGACTTGAACCAAGGGTCGTCAGAAAACAAGACACAAATGCCACAGCACCGCAGGATGGGAGGGACCAGTCATATTCATCCTTTAGGAGCTTGGAATTGGGAAGCCGAGACATTATACCTGTTAGCACCAGTGGCAGAAGATGGAAGGTGACCTTGAGAGCTGGGTGAGGTAGCACAGGCTGGGATGGCATCATAGACTGAACAGAAGTAAGAGAAGCTGGTGGGGAGAGAAAAGATGGTAGAGTGATGTGCAGACCGAAGAAATAATGTGATCTTAGGCCTCCGAGGGAGGATGGAAGAAGGACCTCAGTTTCTGATGGCTTTTATATCCCCGCTTCAAAGAAGCTCATTTTTCTCAGTGCCTGTGAGGCCCTCTGCGTCCTTACAGCAAATCCCTCTTGGCTTGGTCTGGCTTGCGGGCATCTTTGCAGAGAAGGTGGAATGCCAAGCAGAAAAAAGGCAGTTACTGAGTCGTGTTAAGTGCTGTGACCCGGGAGGTCCTGGGTGTTACAGAAGGATTTGGAGGCCGTCTAGCCAGGATTGGGGCAAGCAGAGACGACTTCCTGGAAGAGATGCTATCTAAGATAAGGACTGAAGGACAGGAGAGAGTTAGCCGGGCAAAGAGAGCTGGAAAAGAATCAGGGAACATTTGCGAGGCTGAGGTGAGAGGATTGGTTGAGCTCAGGAGTTTGAGACTAGCCTGAGCTACATAGCAAGACCTAGTCTCTATAAAAAAAATTTTTAAATTTAGCCAGATGTGGTGGTATGTGTCTGTAATCCCAGCTACTTGGGAGGCTGAGGCAGGAAGATCACTTGAGCCCAGGCATTCCAGGCTGTGGTGAGATGTGGTCATGCCACTGTTCTCCAGCCTGGGCAACAGAGCAAGACCCCAATTCAAAATTAAGAAACGGATTAGGGAACAGCATAAGCAAAAGACTTTTGTGGGAGGAAGCAGGATACTCCCAAGGAACTTGGAGAAATTCAGTTATGGCAGAGATAATGAGAGTTAAAATTGATGAGGTTGGAGAGAAAGGCAACGGAAGGCTCAGTAAATCTTGTTAAGGAGCTGGAAATTCATCCCAAGAGAAAGAGGAAAACATAGAAGGATATTAAATCGAGGACTTAATAGGATTTGCTTTTAAGAAGGATCACCCTGGCCTCAGTAAAGGGAGACTGGACTGGAAGCAGGAAGACCAGCTGGGCAGGTGGCAGCCTCCCAGGTGAGAGGGGCTGGAGGTCTGAGTCAGGGAGTTGCACTGGGAGGGAGGCAGTGAGTGGTCCCCAGGTTACATGCAATGTGGAGTCATCAGAGTCTGATCCTTCCTTGAGTGAGGGTGAGGGTAATAACAGAGTTAAGAATGAACTGGACAGGGCACAGTGGCACACACCTGAAATCCCAGCATTAAGGAGGCCAAGGCAGGAGGGTTTCTTGAGCCCAGGGGTTCACGACCAACCTGGGCAACATAGCGAGACTCTGTTTCTACAAAAAATACAAGACATTAGCCAGGTGTGGTGGTGCATACCTGTAGTCCTAACTACTTGGGAGAGGGATGATCACTTGAGTCCAGGAGTCTGAGGCTGCAGTGAGCTATGATTGCACCGCTGTACTTCAGCCTGGGCAACAGAGCGAGACCCTGTCTGAAAGAAAGAGAGAGAGAGAGAGAGAGAGAGAGAGAGAGAGAGAGAGAGAGAGAGAGAGAGAAAGGGAAAGAAAGAAAACCACAGGTTTCCAGATGTTGTCACTGAGATAGGTCTCAAGTATGTCTTGGTGACAATAGAGAGAGTAGTTTTGTCTTCTTTTTTTTTTTTTTGAAGTAAAGGTGAGGTCTTGCTGCATGGACCAAGATGTTCTTGAACTCCTGGCCTCAAGTGATCCTCCTTCCCCAGCCTCCCAAAGTTTTGGGACTACAGGCGTGAGCCACTGCGCCTGACCCCGAGAGAGTAGTTTTGTTGGAGTGTTGGGGTCAAGAAGCCAGCATATAGGGGGGCTGAGGTATGATGGCGGGGAAGGAAGCAAAGACTTTGAGGAGAAGTTTGTGAAGGAAAAGGGGGGAGGCTGAGATGAGGCATGGAGTAGCGGCAAGTTGGTAAAAGTGACACAGCCCAGGCCTCGGGGGCTCACAGACACTGGGGGAGAAGAGGCCAGTTCCACGCCAGCGTGGAGGAAGAGCGAGGGGGAGTTCTAGCAGTTTCCAGGATGAGGAGACACTGAGTTGGGGCTAAGAGTTGGTGAAGCTTTATGGGGTGGGAAAGAAAAAGGGTAGGTACACCAGGGAGAAAATGGAGTCCAAAATGATTTCGAGGAGGGCAGAGTGTGGGCTCCTGGGATGGGGACTGGGGTAGCTGGCATGGAAGACTCAAGGAAACCCGGGTGGACAAGTCATTGTGTGAGGGGGGACCCCCAAAACCTGGAATTTATTGTGTATTTATTCCTACATGTTCAAATTTCAGTCACCTTCAGAGTACTCGCCGTTTGATGCCATACACCTATTGAGATGCTTTTTCCACTGCTCAAAACAGTTCTTGAACTCGTCCATTTGGATGCCTTTCAGTGCTTCTGCCGTTTTTAGCTTCACCTCTTCCGCATCGGCAAAACGACTCTCTTGGAGGGCTTTCTTCATCTGGGGAAACAAAAAAAAAGGTCTCTCGTACTGAGAGCAGGTGAATAGGGAGGGTGGGGCAGAAGGGTCAGGCCGCTTTTGGTCCAAAATGACTGAACACTCAACACCGTGTGGGTAGGTGTGCTCGTAAATCACCCATCGTGAAATGGACAGACACCACCTTCAAAGACTCTCAACAACAACAAAGTCACTGAAGCCAAATGCAGCCTCTCACAACAACTCTAGCTGGGACATGGGTGCCAGTGGGGTCGTAGAATATTTCCCTGGGGAAGGGGGAGGGGGAGGAAGACTGTATGACAAGGGGGCCGCCCTCCAAAGAATAATTCCAGGTTCTTTTGGGTCCCCCTCATATATACCCATATTCCGTGTCCTCCTGTCCGCAAGGATCTTAGTAAATGTGTCGACAGCCGATGTACTGAAGAATGACCCGAGAGAGTTAGGCAGTGACGCAGGCTTTTATGAATACGAGAGTAGGTATCCTTAATATTTGATCTGTTCTAATTATCATGATACTATAAGGAAGGGATTGGCAGTAATGGGAAACTGCCGGGGGTGGGGGGCACACCTCATCAACAAGGGTTCCTGCATAATGAACATTTGTATACCTAGCCCTGAATTGTACCCCACATCTTTAAAATTAAAAAGTGAAAAAAAATTTTTTTTTACTGGGGAAAAAAATATATGTTTGATCTGTTCTGGGCCTTGAGGAAAGCGATGTGAATATATAACTTGTTTCTTCCCTTCTTTCTCTCCACCATGCTTATGACTGTGGATGGAAACCCAGGGCCCAAGCCTGAATACATCTCCTTGGGCTGATGCTATGCTGATTTATGATTTAGGTTAGGTACCTAATGCTTTGCGTGGAAACTTGCCCTCTCACCGTGGTCGGTGAGTGGATTTTGTTTGTTTTTTTTTGAGTCTGCAGACAATTTACAGTAATTAATGTGCCGAGGACAACAGCTGTAGCAGTCATTAATTCCTTAATCTTGGACTAGAGGGAGAAATGGATTAGTCAGAGATAAATATAGCTTATGGCATTTTCTCCTGAGAACAAACCCTTTAAAAACAGTGCGTTCCCATTGCAGAGTGGGGGTGGCGGGAAGATGCGAGCCTTTTTCCTTTTCCTTGGGGGATTATTCTTGCAAGAAGGAAAAAGCAGGGGTGAGGTGAAGCGGAGATTCATTTAAAATGAGGGGAATAGACTGACCCCGGACACCACAGAGGCTTCTGCCTTCACCCCAGGACCCTGGGACCTCCGGGCGAAGATTGGCCATTTGAGCTGCTGTGTGTGTGTTTTTTGCACACATCAAATCTCTGCTCGGGGAGCCCAGCTGAGGGAGGAGAAAACACACGCACGCACCCGATTCTCTTCTGAGTGAGCCATTTGTTTTAAAATGAGATGAGAGGTTGCTCAAAGATGTTAATGGAAATCTTTGCAAACACAGGCTTAAAGTTTCTTCAATCCAAAGAGTCACTCAGCCACAAATATGTGTGGGTTATTTAGATGCTTCCAAAGGTTACTCGGAAATTGCCTATTTTTCCACATAGAAGTGAGCTGTTTATTGCTTCGGGAACGTGCCTCAGAGTGAATGCTTTGCTTCATCCGAAAAGGGAAAAATACTGAAACAGACGTGATGCTGGGGAAAAGAAGTTTGATTGGAGAGGAGGGAGGTGTCTGGAGCTGGGTTTATGATGGCTGCAGAAAGTGTGCTTCCTCCAAGCCCCAGGACTGAGGAAGAAGCAGGCAACATTGTCCTCATGTGGCCTGGACAAGTGTTGGTCTCTTAGTGATCGGATACAAAGGCCACAGTGAGGCGGGCTGGGGGGCAGAGAAGGGGTCTTTGTGGGGGAGCTGGGTACCTATAAGAGACCCCTGGGAGCCTCTGTGGGCACCCCCTCACTGCTACCTGACCCTAAGGAGAGTTTTGTAAATCTCTTGATGGAATCTGGTTCATTCATGACTAGCCCTATGGCATGGTCATAAAGTAACAGGGCCCAGTTTTTATTCTTTGAGAGACCCTATAACAGAGAATATTTCCTGGTCGCTTAGATTGACACTGGATCCCAATAATGTGGAGGCTGATGTTTTGGAGTTCAGACACGTCTTTTTGTGGACTACTGTTAAGGCCTTAATCGGGATTGAATTTACATCAAAATCAGGGTTGGACTCAGGGCCTTATCAAGTGCGACTATAATTATGTACATCTAGTGAGGGAGTGCAGAGATCTCTTTCCATGAGATCCTTTGCATGGGGAAATTACAGGAATTTAGAAGATGACATTTGTTCAGGAGCTACTGTATTCAGTGCTGCACTGGACATCTTTCCTGTAGTCTTTTAATTCAAGCCCAAAATAATACTCATTTTTACAAATGAATGAAGTAACGTGACCGGGTACAGTGGCTCATGCCTGTAATCAGACACTCTGGGAGGTCAATGCGGGAAGATTGCTTGAGTCCTGGAGTTCGAGACCAGCCTGGGTAACATAGGGAGATCTCGTATCTACAAAAAAAAAAAAAAATCAAAACATTAGCAGGGTATCTCCCAGCTATTAGGGAGGCTGAAGCAGAAAGATTGCCTGAGCCCAGGAGTTTGAAGCCGCAGTGAGCCGTGAGTGTGCCACTACACTCCAGCCTGGACGATAGAGTTTCTGAGACCCTGACTCAGGAAAAAAAAAAAGAGAGAGAGAGAGAAAGAGGGCTTCAGATAGGCCTCTTCATACTGGACCACACTGCCCCTCAGATCACTGCCAGGGATTGCAGCTGAATATTACAGCTCCTTGTGGTAGCCTTGAAGTGTGGAAAGTCAACCGGAGTCATCTTGCTAAATGCTACCTGCCGCTTTGGTGAGGCATCTGAGGACTTACAGCTGTGCATGTCACCCTTCCTCCACCCTCTTCTGGGACTTCCCAGCAGTCTGTGCGAACGCAGTCCACACCGTTGATCAAGATGACAGAATTTTCCTTCTTCTCTCCCTGAGCCCTGAGGACTGAGACCAAATGGAATCACATTGTGTCATTACTGGTACACTAACCGAAGAATTTATGACTCTTCGTGAAAATATGGACAAATACGTTGTCTGCTGAGAACCAAAGATAAGAAATAAACCAAGTTATTGGCAACATTTCCCACGAGTTCCACTTGAGCGAGAATGAATCATTCATTGGACGTTCATGGAGACAACCACCACCAACCTTGCTTCTTTTAGAAAGTGGGAAAAAAAATATCAGTTGTTTGTGCACTGCAGTGAGAGAAAATAATAAAGCAAATTAATTCTGAGTTCCCACAGTGTCTAAGTCCTCGTTTGTCATGGCTGAGATCACGAGTGTGTTTGAGGAGAGGCCTCTCTTATCTGTTTACTCTGATATTTTGAACCTTTGGCGTATATGTCTATGTAGGCAGGCTAGTTTCGGGTCTCGTGTTTTACCGAGTTTTTGGCCTCAAAGCCTGACTCAATTTCTAGGGCTTTCTACGTAGGAGTTTATTTACAATTTAATAAGGCTGGCTCCAAATATGGCCCATTTTCCCCAGGTCGACGGCAGTATAGACTAGCACCATGCTAATGGCATAAGGGTTTCACTGGAATTCAGTTTTGATCGTTAAAATGGATGGAAGATAAACTGCTCAGCAGCTCCTCACAACTACGTAAATTGGATGTCCAGCAGTGTAAAAATCCAAAATGCATCTTTTAAACCTGTGAAAAGAAGCATTAGAGGCAGAACTTGGAATTTGTTTCAATTGAGTTGACAGTAATCCCAGATACAAGGGAGTGTCCTAGGTCCTGTTCATTTCTTTGAAAATTGATATGTCATGGCTAAAGCCAGCCATAGCTCTGGAAAGAAAAGCTAACATATTCGTGAATTGTCCTTGAGTTTTGGGGTTTTCATCTATAGTTGTTTGTTAACATCATGCCTGACTCCACCATGAGAGTTTTGACTGACAAACTTGGGCTATCTGGCAAAAATTCAATAAAGTGAAATGCAAGTTACAAGCAGTTTTATCTATGAATGCTAATTAATGACATTGATGTGTATGCTTAAAGAAGAAACAATTGATTTCTTACTTGATGTATACATATATTTTATAAATGTGTTGTTGCTGCTTCTTTGTTAGAGGGAATAGTTTCCTTTGTGATAAGAGAAAAATTTCCAAGCTATTTCCTGCTTAAAAATCTATAGTCGTTAACTATCCTTAAACTACAGGAAACTTTGCAAATTCCTGAGCTGGCATTCAGTGACCCATCTTGCCAACCTTATCAGCAGGACCTCTTGAAGGTGATACTTCCTACTGCTTGTGTGTACCCCAATTCTCCCAGCCTAGGATGTTACTGCCTTCTATCTCTGAATTATACCCATCTCTCTGAATCTCTCCGACACCAAACAGGTGCTGTATTTTTCAACACCAAGCACGACTCTGATTCTCTGATACCCACTGTGTGTCCAAGAGTTCAATTCAATTCTGACACTAACTCCTGGATGAGCACAGACTGAGGCAGTAAGGTAGACAGGAAGGAGGAAGGAGGGAGGAGGAAGGAGGAGAGAGGCAGGGGCCAGGCCGGAAGCCTGCAGGCCAAAAGAAGAGGACTTCTGCAAGGGGAGAAGCAACCTTTTGGGTGGAAAGCTTCTTACCTCTGGCAGGACTGGGGCAACAGACTTTCAGGAGGGCCTACCATGCATGCCCAAAGCAGCCTCCAGGAATCCACCCCATCCCCACACCCCACTCATGGGAAACTTATGGGTGGAAACTTTCCACCAGGGCAGCGTTTGAACTGAACCAATGAAACAGAGTCAAGTACTAGGCCTGTCCAATGAACATCCAAACACGTATTGACCCATTCGACGTGTACTAGGCCAGTCCAGTGAAAGTCTAACATACCCCAGTTGAAGAGAGATAAATCCTGCAGAATGGAACTGGGGCTTTTGAGCCAATCTCATGCTCCAGCCCGCTCCAGGTTCTCTGGAGTGCACTGCTGCTTCTGCCTCGTCAGTCTCTCTCTTTCCCTCTCTCTCCCTCCGTCTCCCTCCCAATCTCCCTCCCTCACTCTCCCCTCCCGCCCCCTCCCCCTTACTGGTTGTGTTTTGTCCAATATGCCAAGAACCTGGTTCTTATTATCAGATTGTGGCCACAAAAGACCCCCGCATCTTAGGGGTCTCTGTGCCCCCCAGCAAGACCCCACACATTTAGGGCTCAGTCCCACAAGACTGTCCCGCTATCTCTTCTTTACCTTGGTTGCACAGGTGAGGTGGGTGACTCACCCCTGAGTGCTGCATTCTTGTTAAGCAGGTGATACCTAGCAAGGTGTCTGCCTGCCAGGTTCTCCTCTTCTCTCTGGAGGCCAGCAGGGGTTTGTGTTCTGCCTTCACGTCTCCTTTCACCTTTCCTGGGGTTTCAGTTACCCTCGGGGCATTAATGAAGGTTCTGGCCAGGCTTACGCATGCCCACACCTTCCAAAGTCCTCTCCTTCCCCGGCTCATCCTTGCGTGGTAAGGGTCAGGAGATATCACCCTAGTCAGGTTCATAGAACTTTGACAGGCCTGCCTGAGTTTGTGAGTCTTCTGAGAATGTCCTCCAAACTGCCCACATGGTAGACAGAGGGGTTAGGAGGTATGTTTGTGTGTCCATGCATGTGGGTCCAGAAGTGTGTGCATGGATGTAGTCTCCTCACCCACCTACTTCAACTGGGTCTGTTCCATTGTCTCAACCACCCAGGTGCTCATATGAAAATAATTGTAGGGCATCAGAGTAGTCTTTGGAAGCAAACCCACTTGAAATAGAATCCTGATTCAGTTGCCTACTGGATAAGTCTTCTTGGCAAGTTCTTCAACATCTTTTTAGTTCTTTCTCTCTCTTTTTTTTTCTTTTTTTTCATCTCTCTGAGTCAGAGTCTCACTCTGTTGCCCAGGCTGGAGTGCAGTGGCATGCTCATGGCCACCTCAGCCTCGACTTGCTGGGCTCAGGTGATCCTTCCGCCTCAGTCTTCCAAGGAGCTGGGACTATAGGCACCCACCGTCATGCCTGGCAATTTTTTTGATTTTTTGTAAATATGAGGTCTCACCATGTTGCCCAGCCTGGTCTTCAGCCCCTGAGCTCAGGCAATTCTCTTGCCTCTGCCTCCCAAAGTGTTGAGATTACAGGTGTGAGCCATTGTGCCTGGCTAGTTCTTAATCTATAAAATGGGGATTATGATAGTAGCCACCTGAGATGTTTGTTGAGAGGATTAGAGGAGATAGGGCAGATGGTGGCTCATGTTTGCTAATATATATTTTAAACCCAGGTGTATGTGTACGGGGGTGAGTGGTTAATTCCTGCTGATATTCACAGCAGCTTTGGGCCATCACTTACTGGCCTGAAGAGGGCGCTTTTTTGATTGAGTTATTCAACAAATATTCATCAAATGCCAACTATGTACTCTCTGTTCTAGGCCCTGGAACAAAATGGAGCAAAATCAGAAATGGTTTTATCCTCATGGAGCTCACAGTCTGGTGGGGGAGATGGATATTCATTAATCCAATAATCACAAATACATATGTGCAACTGGCAACTATGATATATGACAAATAAAACAAAAAAAGATGCTGTGAAGGTATTTGACAGGAGCAATTGGCTGGAAACATGGTTAAGAGTAAATTAAGTGAAGACAGAGGGACCAGTATGTGCAAAGGATCTGTGGCAGAAGTGGCAGTGGTTTATTTAAGAATTTGAGAAAGGCATGGCAGGTGTAGTAATAATCCCTCCCCCGCAAAGATGAATACATTCCAATCCCTGAAATCTGTGAATGTGTTACCATACATGACAAAAGGATCTTGAGACAGGGAGATAATCCTGGATGATCTGGGTGGGGCCCGATGTAATCACAAAGGTCTTTAACAAGTGAAAGGGGGAGGGCAGGAGATAAGAGAGAGACAGACAGACAGAGAAACCATAGCTCACTATTCTCACAAGCACAATTAGTCTTCACAACTAGAAAGTCAGGTTATAGAGGGCGCTTTTTTGATTTTTTAAGATGCAGGCCTTCCCAGAAGCATTGGATATAATTTTAGTGACAACCATTGCGGGAAGTATTTGACCCTTGGCTTGGAAGTTTCATGGTCCAGATGAATAAATAATATGACACATCTTTTAAATCCCCCCTGATCATGTCTATAAAAGGCACTCTTTAAAATGGCCCACCCACATGCAGGCAGAATCAGATGGTCTATTAATTCAGATCTGAATTAAAAACTCTCACCTCTCTTGCTTTAGCTGTTCGGGATGCAGCCTGTGTCTAGTTATTAAAATGAACACTTACAGTGACCACAGCCCTCGATCTAATACTCCATATGGAACCAGAGTGAAGACTCTCGACATTGTGCACTTTTGTCTCTGGTCATTTTAGACTGAAAATACAATTAGACTTGGCTGTCAGACAGATGAAATCTGTCATATTTCCCCTATAGGACTCGCACTCGGTCCAGATCAATAAATATAAAACCACTTGCACATAAATTGCAAACTAAGCTTGCAGCTTCAATACATGTGGGCTTAAATTCGCTTGTATCTGGCATACACTGCTTCCTGGCCAAACAGTCTGTTTCTGTGATTAGTGCAATTTCATAGCTGGACCAGAAAAACAAGGCTGAAAACCATCACGATAAAGCAGCAGATGGCTTTCCACACCTCCCCTGCAAGGGCGGCTCCCCCAGAAAATGGGGTTTTAGCTGCTTGCTGTATAGCATGGAACTTTAAAATTGGGATGAGTTCAAGTCATTTCCTGAGGAGAGCTCCATAAAGCTGTTGTTATTTTTTTCCTATTCCTTCTCGAGATTTCAGACTGAATTTGTAATAAGCTTTGCCTGGACACGACATGTCACAGGGAAGAGATGTGATTTATATACAGAGATACAAACTTCTCTATAGCTGTTTCACAGAGCCAGCTTTTACTTGATGATACACGCATGTGGGATGGTCTTTATGAAGAGGAGCGTGAGATGTGCTTATGCTTTTTCTGCAGAGACTGTTAATCAGATAACATTTATTTAGGGGTGAGGTGAATGCTAGCGCCTATATCTCCACCCCCGCCAGCCCAGCCTAACTCAGAGACCCAATAACACAAAGGGATTTCTTTTTCTCTTGTAACATTGAATTAGGCTGTAGAATTTGCTGCTGTAGGATATTAAGTGAGGCAATTAACCTAGACTATTTAGAGGGAGGAATTAGACATTTGCTGTATCTGAATAAGAAGAACATCTCTATTTTCAGGAACTGCTGTGGAATATAAACCCCCAGACTTCCAAATATGGTGCTTGTTAAGCAAAGTGATTACAAAATCAGGTCAAGAAAAAAAAATCCCTTGTAACACACAATATAAAAAGACATGTCAAGTAGGTGGTGTAACTTCCTCGAAGGCCACTTCTACTGGAGTTAGAATATATTATAAAGCTAAATCCAACCGGCTGAGTGCCCCTTTTTGTGTTCTGTCTGACCATTCCTTTTTTGGGAATTCAAGTTGGTCAGGTAACATTGTCTGGTGCTGCCTACTTTGAGGTGCTCACGTTATAACAGAATCTTCTCGTGAGTGGCAAATAGGTCTTTTCTTTGAGGGCTGTTTAAAATGAATAATTCAAAATAGTTGAAACAAACTATGCATATTGTGTTTGTAAGGCATGTATTTTGATGGGAATCATATTATTTGGGTAAATTAGTCCTGAATCTATGAATTTAAGTTTGTTTTTAATTCTAGCAAATAAAATATGACCTTGGTATACACCAAGGATTACAATCTTTCAGAAGTCACGGGAAGGTGAAGGACACCTTGGGCTATGAATAGGTCAAGGACCAAGAATGAACTTCAGCCTCAAATAAAACAAAATTGCCAGGCATGGTGGCTCATGCGTGTAATTCCAGCACTTTGGGAGGCTGAGGTGAGTGGATTGCTTAAGTCCAGGAGTTTGAGACCAGCCTGGGTAACACAGCCAAACCTCATCATTACCAAAAAATTTTAAAAAATTAGTTGGGCATGATGGTGGCGTGTGCCTGTAGTCTCAGTTTCCTGAGAGGCTGAGGTGGAAGGATTGCCTCTGAGCCTAGGAGGTCAAGGTTGGGGTGAGCCGTGATTGTGCCACTGCACTCTAGCATAGGCGACAGAATGAGACCCCCATTCAACGAAACAAAACAAAAACCAGCAACAACAATATAACAGAAAAAACCTATTTTACCATCCACTGGTAAACAAACATTTGCCAATGTTTACTCATTTTACCAACCAGGGATTAATGTACACGAACAAGCTGGTCTTAAAACACCTTGTCTCTTTGAAAAAAAACCCAGTGATGCCTCTCTGTATCTTCCAAGGTCTGAACAGAAAACAAATGAAACACTCAAATTAGGATAATTCAAGAAAAATCTAAGCAGCTTTATTTACAAAGGTGCAGGTGCATGGAAACTCGGGAAGACAGTCCGGGAATCAGAAGTTGAACAACTGAGCTGTTACCACCCCTGGGACTAAAAGGGTGGAGGGAACCAGAGGTTACCAAACCTGTAAGAAGAAAGAGTATTGTGAGAGCGTGCCCCCGAGAGGAGCAGTTTCCTCTAATTAAGGTATCAGTCATCTCTGGGAAACCTTACAGGGAAGGAGCCAGACAAATGCATGCCCTGACATTGTTCTCTCTTTCTTCCTCTGATTTTCTGTAGGGCTTCCCATTGGCCAGAGGGCACGGGAGCTCTGTTGATGGGGTCCCCTAAGGTAAGAATAAGGGGTACAGTGTCTGTGGAGGGGCATGAGGAACACATACTACATAGCCCAATTTACTGGGTGAGAATTGAGTCAACCAGGTTCATCAGATAAGCTCTTACTTCCCTTATGACGCTTAGCCGAGACCAGCTGCACTGCAGGAATGGAGGTCTGGAACAAATGGACGTTTCTAGAAAGACAGGCTTGTGGGTGAGAATTAGGTGCAGCCAGGGTGTTGCACAAGGGTTCGGGGGACTCGACAGCCAGATCTTTGCACGGATGGGTAAAGGATAAGCCTTCAGGTGGGAGGGCAAAAAGGATGCTTTGCACAACATTTTATAGATGGAAAAGGTACCAGAGAGCACACTCCCATATTTTCACTGTGGTAGAGACTGAGACACAGAGAGGTGGTGGGTTGGCTCAGGGTCCCACAGCTCGTCATTGTAGAGTTCAAGCTCAAATCTTGTTCCTTAACTTGCTGTCCACTCAGCTCTTCTCTGTTTCATGCTTCCTCCTGAATAAGCATCACCGATGCTCCTGCTGACGGCAGCCACTCTTGGTGTGTGCCACTTTTTGATTGCCACTTCCTGTGCTTTGGGTAGGAAAAAAGAAAAGTATATTTGAAAACTATTCAATGCGTATTATATATTCTGTCGAGCTGCCTATTACCTATCTGTCTGGCACTGTGCTGTTAGGATAGTTGTAAGGGAAATAGTCATAATGTTTGCCCTCAAGTGACTTACCAGCAATACCATCCAACTGCATGGCCACCGCCACCGACTCTATTTTCTGTGGGACCTCCCTTGGTTTTGGTGAGAGGCTACTCTTTATTCTTCTGGCATGTCTTCTTCATGGAAACATGTCTCCCTTGACTCTTTTTTCTTTAGCTCTTGTGATGTCACTTTCTTTATCTCCTGTGTACTGCTTTTTCATGCTCTCTGTGGGTTTGAACCTGGTGCCTCCTAAGAGCTCTGTTCCCAGAGCTTTGGTTTGTAGTTCACTGCCTGAGAAGAGTGATTTTCCCAAAAGAAACAAGGCTTGGAACCCAGTATGTTGACTGATCTGGAAGAATCCCAAATGCAGGAGAGCGGGACACTTACAAGTGAGGTGTGTGTTTCTGAGATATAAACAGAAACCATCCTAACACCAGAAAGCAAGGGCTACGTTGGGCATTTCCCTAATCTGATAACTCCTGCATGGAATGCATTCCAGTTGAAATCTTTCTTTGGTGCTGAAATGTCCTTCTCAAGAATCAGTATGACCACAAGCTTGGAACCCACAAACATTTATAAGCAGAAAGTAGAGACGTTAAAGAAATGATAAAAGGCAGAGAAAACAGAACCTTAGGCAAAACTGTAAATGATGCATTGAGCTGATAAGTTCAATATAAAATGGAAGTTCCCCCATATTTCATGCTGGGTTGTGAGCATATACCAATCAGCTCAGAAGTAAATGAGAATGTGTTTCTGTGAAGTCTTCTGCAGCAAGCTGAATGGAGTTGGAGAACATCCTCCTAAATGAACTCACACAAGAACAGAAAACTAAATACCGCATGTTCTCACTTACAAGTGAGAGATAAACTAAGGATCTGCAAAGGCAGAGAGAATGGTGTGATGGATATTGGAGTCTCAGAAGGAGTGGAGGGATGAAAAATTACCTAGAGAGTACCATGTGCACAGATTGGGGTGGTGGGTACACTTAAAACCCAGACTTCTTTGCTACCACACAAGGCAACCATGGAACCAAAAATTATTTGTCCCCCATAAAGCTACTGAAATTTTTGAGAGAGAGAGGGAGAGAGAGAGAGAGGGAGAGAGAGAGAGAGGGAGAGAGAGAGAGAGAGAGATAGAGAGAGAGAGAGGATGTGTTTCTGACACATAGCTTCCAGCATTAAGTGTGCAGTGGCACTCCTTATAAGTCAGTTACTGAATGGAGACATTAAGGCAGAGATTAGGGCATAATCAGTTGATCTGTCCTACCATTCTGCTTTTTTTGTTTATATTGGAAACATTTTTACCTGCTTTCTCCATTTTGGTGCCTCAGAACACACACACACGTGATGTGCATTCCAAGATGTCTGATAGTGGAAAGTTGGCGGGGAGGTTTACACAAAGAATAGAGCTTTGTGAAACTGAAATCTCACAACAAATCTGGACCGTCAGTGTAACTGAAGCAGCTCTTCAGTGAGTGTTCCCTACTGGGCCACACAATGATGGGTACAGGGTGGGAACAGCACACCAGACACTAGCCCCCACCCATCCCCAGAGCTGTCCCCTCGTGCTGGTCTAGCAAGTATCTCACTCTTGCACCAGCCTCTTTGGGACCAGAATTCTCCTGGATTTTACTTCCAAGAAAGGAGACCGTCTGTGCCAAGCCATGAGACTTTATAGAAGATTAAAAAGCTTAGCTGCTGTTTTAAGATTCCGACATTCACTCCATGCTAGTACCTAGAGGGGGGAGAAACGAGACACACTTTTCATGCCCATAAAGTACAACAGGCATTAAAGCTAATGGACAGAGGAGAGGTTTGGGCCGTGGACTTGGCGCCTGCAGGATGGGCCCACGCCTTTCGGCGTGCCTTTGCTAATGGAGAGGCAGTGACCAGCTAATCGCTCCCGTGGGGGGCGGGGGGCAGGAGTACCACCCACTGGCATCATCTGGGGGTTGAGATATAAAAGTGGGTGCTTAGGAGTGTCAGCAGGTCTGGTTAATACCCTCTAGGCAGTACTTAGGAGGCATTTTTTGGGGGGTCCACCAAATGGCTAATAATAAAGTATAATGGTGCGATTTGTATTTTTACGGCAGGCCAATTAAGAAGGGGGAGAGAGTCACAAGTAAAATGACATGTCCTTGCAAAGCCGAAACAACAGTCATAGCAGCAGGAGGGGGAGAAAGATACACAGAAAGGAACCAGCCAGCTACTTACAGCAGTTAAAAGGGTCAGGCATCTCATGTCTTTTTGCCTGCTCCCTGCCAGAAATTTCCCTTTTCCTGCTGGTCTGTAGGGCAGTGGATCGTTTCAAAGGGAAATAATCTGTGTGGTAACATATGTTCTTCCAGACAGGGATTGGAGAGTTTAAAATCAAGGAGTGTTTTCTTTTTTTTAAAGCGCTGTTTGAAGAAGAAATGGTGTTTCATGACATTCTTATCAGGGTTCTGTTAAGTCTTGCATTCTTGGGTTTTGTGACTTAGCCTTCTTTCCGTTTCTGTTTCTATTCTGCCCTTTTAAAGCCAGGGGGAAATAAAGCTTTTGGGAAACCTTATCCCTTTGTTATTATTATTTTTTCAGTCTTCACTGAAGGCAAGTTTGTGGCTGTGGGCTTATAAGCACTTGCCCGTTCCGTAGTGTTGGGATGTATCAATCGCCCTATGAAAATCTCTTGGGACATCCCAGCAGGCTGTTTCTTAATTTACTGTTATTTTGTTTGGGCACCTGGGATTGCTGGAGAAGAGGAGTAAAAAGAGAGGGGTGGTGGAAGGGAAGAGAGTGCAACAGAGAGGGAAGTAAGAAAGGAATCCCAGAACTTTGGGAGGCTGAGGTGGGAGGATTGCTGGAGTCCAGAACTTCAAGACCAGCCTGGACAACATAGTGAGACCTCATCTCTATAAGAAAAAAAAAAAGAAATGAACTGGGCATGGTGGCACATGTCTATAGTCCCAGGTACTCAGGAGACTGAAGCAGGAGGATCTCCCGAGTCCGAGAGGTCGAGGCTGCGGTGAGCTGTGCTCATGCCACTGTGGTCCAGCCTGGGCGACAGAGTGAGGCCCCCAACTCAAAAGTAAATAAATAAGCCAAGGACTACTTTATAAAGTGAAAGGAAGAGAGATGAAGGGAAAAAAAGCAGTTAGGAATCAATGTGAAATTCCAATAATTTGAACAACTGGAAAGAACATCTTCCTACTTAAAACAAACAGGAGGAAATACACTTAATACTGCTGACTACCTTTGGGGAGCAAAGAAGAGAACTGAACAGGGTAAATATTTCAAAGTTGGCGCATAACCAAATATACTCGGTCACTTATGACATGAGAACTGGCCCAGAGAGGGTGAAAAAAAGGAGAAGCCATTTTCTAAGTAATTTAGGTCCCAAATCCTACTATTAAAAACATAGGGGTATAGTGGAGGCAGGAATGGGGTGAAATGTCAATTCTGTGGATATCTGCCTTAACACACACACCCCGAGGACTCCACGATTTTGCCTTAAAGGGCTTTCCCAAATCTGGGCCTTGTCAGTCTTCTCCCTGAGGAAGAGAGAGATGCTTGAGAATTGGACAGGAGGGAATGAGATGAACTGTCCTTCCACTTGGGATATGTCATATGAGAAAGAGAATATGAGAAATATGGAAAAAAGAATGTGGAGTCTTCCTTATGGAAGCGATGGGAGAAGATAGGGTTATTTTCAGCAGAGTCTGGTAGTTTCTCTATAAGGCAAAATAATCTAAAAAACGAACCTGCCTTCCTACCCCTTGTATAGTGGTGAGATGGTCTCTGGACTGTGCTCCTCTGTCTGTGGTGAGCATGGCCTTGTTCTAATCCTGGAATAAAGGTGATTGATTGTACTGTTGAAAAAAAAATCAATTCCCAGTTGACTGTTTCAATTGATGAAATTCCTTGGATATTTTCTCACCCATCTTCCCACCTCATCCAACACACACATTCTATTTTTATTCCCCCCCCCCCCCACCGCTTTTTTTTTTGGAATCAGAGTCTCACTCTGTCTCCCAGACTCGAGTGCAGTCACACGATCACACTACCACAGCCTCAACCTACTGGGCCCAGGCAATTTTTCCGCCTCGGCCTTCCAAGTAGCTGGAACCATAGGCATGTGCCACCATGTCTGGCTAATTTTTTTGATTTATTGTAGCGACGAGTTCTTGCCAAGTTGCCCAGGCTGGTCTCGGACTCCTGGGCTCGGGCAGTCCTCTCGCCTCTGCCTCCCAAAGTGCTGGGATTACAGGCATGAGTCACCGGGCCCTTCCTATTTTACTTTTTAAAAGACAATATTTAGCTTTTATCTTTTTTTCCCTGATTGTAAAAATGTAACTCAAATATTAGCCCCTTCCCGTCCTGTCTCGGGGATCTCCATCCACTGGTATACTTGAGAATATGGTGTTTGTCTTCCATCTGTTCTGAGCTGTTCCTGGACAGCTGTTTGCCTGAGTCATATACTACCCTTGGTTTCTGGATTTAAAAAAGAGTTGCCATGTGCAAAGAGAGAGGGGGTGAGTGTTAGATCCGCCTTACAAACTTGCTCCCAGATGATCATGAAAGTGGATCTCAGAGCTAATTCTACCACATAGGCGGATAGTCAATAAATAAACAGCCATTAGCAAAACAACATATTTAACCTGTTGTATAAATTCATCAAGGTTCTGTGATCTTTCCTCTTGGGGGCTCTAACCATGGAAGGTTCACTTGACACAAACCTTCACCTCCGACAAGATTCTCTGACCCTGATCGTTGACCACAGGTGACCAGAAGTCTTTACACTGGTGACTGGATGCAGGACTTTTTAGGGGTCAAGATACGGAAACATGCCTGAAAATTCAGGTCTCAGGCCTCTCCTATATACTTTTTAACCATGTTCCTGCAAGCGGAGGAAGTGACTCCGAGACTTTTTGGTCAATTCACAAATCTTGAATTCCATGAATTTTGCCAGTGATTGCTCGCTTCTAATATCCATTACACTCATTAACGACCATTAACTTTCACTATGAAAACCCATTTCTGAAATTCAGTATGCTAATTAGCAAAACCTTTCTTGTTGATTAGAGATGTGGATTACAGAGGGGCTTTTAGTAATCGCCTCTGGAGTGGGGCCTTTTTGATAAAAATGCTAGCTGACCGCCCCGGGGGTGGATTCCTGATTAGAACAATTGTCTCCTCCTGGGATGCAGCCTAAACTATAAAGGGAAAAAACACAACCGCCACATAATTTATATCCCATTCTATTTGCTAAAGTATTTAGTAAATGACAGAGACCACGGCACATGTGAATGCAAATCTTTTTTCTGTAAGCTTAAATAGTCATACAATATTTGTATGTGCCGACATAACTAACTTTGATTTGTTGGACCTTTGGGTTGTTTCTAGCTTTTGCTATCATAATCGACATGAGTGTCCTTATTTGTACTCACCTGTTTGGTTCCTTCCTTAAAATGAATTCATTTCCAGGGGTGCTGGGTCAAAGTTAGGTGTGTTTAAATTTTGATACATGTCGTTAACTGACTTGCAGAGGGGTTATGCTACTTCAGATGGAGTACATGTGAGCATGTGCGTTTTCGTGGATGTCTGTCAATATTTGGTATCGTCAATGTTCTTAATCTTTTTCCTCTCACTCAGGCTCATGGCCTTAAATTCCACCTAGATCCCGAGGATTTTCAAAGGTATGTCTCAGGCTCAGAGAGGGAAAAGGGCTTTGGAACTTTGCCTTGTTGCTGTAGCTGACTGTCTGACATCTCCACCTGGAGCCCTAGTAGGTATCTTCAAGGCAATGTGTCCAAAACTCAGCCCCCCAGTCTTTCTTCCATCTTCTCTCCCCCTTACCTGTCTTCATCTGCCTTCTTTCACGGTTTGTGGCTACTCTGTCCTCCCAGTTGCTCAGGCCAAAGATCTTGATGCCATCCTTGACTCGTGTCTTTTTCTCGGGAGTCACGTCCAATTCTCTGTTACCACATGGCCACGTCACCAATATTTCTCACCTAGATTATTGCATGAGTCCTCACAGGTTGTCCTACTTCCAGAAGAGTCTTTTCTCAACAAGGAAGCCAGAGGGATTCTAATCATTTGTAAGATAATATCACTCTTTAGTCAAAACCCTCCAAAGCCATCTCATCTCAGAGTAAAAGCCCGAATCCTTAAAAAAAACCCCAAACTTTATTTTTAACTGAGTATGGTGACATGCCACACTTGGCTATTTTTTATTTTTATTGTTTGTAGAGACAAAGTCTCACTATGTCACCTAGGCTGGTCTTGAACTCCTGGGCTCAAGCACTCCTCCCACCTTGGCCTCCCAAAGTGCTGGGATTACTGGCATGAGCCACTGTGCCTGGGCTCTGAATCCTTACAAGACCGACAAACCCCTGGGAGCTAGGCCTCAAGCTTCCTGCTTACTTTTCCAACCTACTTCGCTCTTACTCTTGTTTTCTGCCCTGTCTGGCCACATGGGCCCCCTGGGGGTGTCCTGTAGCACACCACACAGCTCTGCCAGCATCTCTCTCCCCCCAGACACCAACATGGCTCACTCGAGAAGACCTTCCCTAATCAGGCTTAAATTGCTGCCTGTCCCACCCTCCAGGGCTCTCCCTATTTCTTTCCAGCTTTAATTCATTTCCTAGTACTTATTCCTTAATATACTATGTGGTTTACTTTACTCATCTTGTTTGTTGCTTATCTTTATCCAATAGAATGTAAATATCACAAGGGCAGGGATTTTTTTTTCTATTTTCTTTATTCCTGTATCCCCAGCTCTTGGTACAATGCTTGTCACATAAGGGACACTTGACAAGTGTTTGTTAAATAAATGAATGAATGAATCTGATAGGTGAAAAATTAAATCTCATTTTAATTTGCATTTTTAATTACTAGTGGGAGAAATTTTAATAATCTTGGTGTACAGAAGGCGTTTCTGAGCTTAATAATAAATCCACGAAGCATGAAGGGAAAAAGTGGATAGATTTGACTGATTACAGTTTAAAAACTTCTGCATAGGAAAAAAAAAATGCCTATCACAAACAAGATTGACAAAGAGGAACTCCACTTGGAATACATCTTTTAGAAATAAAGGTTAATAGCATAACCCTAATACACAAAGAGTGCTTACAAATCAATAAAAAAGATGAACACTGTCACAGAAAAGTGAATCAAGAAGAACTGGCCATTCACAAAACAAGAACTGCCTGGAAGTATCTGGAAAATGTTTACCAACACTTCACTTTTTCTTAAATGTGCCTTCTTTAAATCAGAGAGAATTTTCATTTCCTCATGGTTTCAATTTCGTCTTCCCTAAATTTAATTTCCAAGAAACTCTCTTATTCTCTCCAACAACCGCAGTGTATTTCCAGCTGTTTTTTCCTTAGCAAATATAGCCCAGACCCTGACTCCCTCAGCTTTACAATTGTTTTCCCCTCCTGCCTCCTCGTTACTCTCCAAAATACGCTCTCATCATGGGCAAAACTCCCCAGAGCCATACTGCGGGTATGATACTTCCCTTCACTATCGAGAAAAAAACTGTGATGTGAGGACCAATGCCATGCTTATATATTTAGTAGCAGTTTTATTACAAATATTTTGAATCACACAAAATGTGCAGATCTGCTATTTCAACAACGATAAAGACCTGCTTGACTTGCATAGCATTTAATGAGCAAACGTGCCAGGAATGCTGATTGACACTATTTGGCTGTAGAGTTTCCTGAGCCTATTTTGCACAAAGTTTGCAAACTTATGCTCGGAAATTGTTTCTCTTTTGTGCATGCCAAATGCTGTGGGCTTGTCTCATTTAGGAACGAGCATTGTGCCTTATCCGGAACGATGTGTCTGCAGAGACAAGGAGAGATGAAACAGGAGAGAACCATTAACCAGGGAATGCAGGAGCGGAAATAAGGAGCCTGCAGAACAAGTAGACTACCAAAGCCAAGGATGGTTGTGAGACTTTGATAGTGAGAGAATCTTCTGGCAAACACCTCCTCTCTAATTGGGCCACCCCGACGTTCCTAGAAGAGTGTGGGAAGCGGAATAACACTCCCTCGCCCCTCAAACATATCCATGTTGAATCTTCAGAACCAGGGAATATGTTCTCTTACTCAGCAAGAGGGACTTTGCAGACAGGATGTGATTAAATTAAGGATCTTCCGGTGGAAGAGATTACCCTGGATTATCCTGGTGGGTCCAATCCTCTGTAATCACAGGGTCTTGGTAAGGGAAAGCGGGGCGGGGAGTCAGAAGCGGAGAAGCAGAGGAAGGAGGAGTGCAGCTGCTGGGAAAGGCAGGGAGACAGATTCTCCATTAGAGCTTTTAAGGGCCTCTCTTTTTTTTGTTGTTTTTTTGTTTTTTGAGTTGGAGTCTCACTCCGTCGCCACTGCAGCCTCGACCTGCTGGGTTCCGGCGATCCTTCCGCCTCAGACTTCCAAGTAGCTGGAACTACAGGCGCGCGCCACCACGCCCAGCTAAGTTTTTTTTTTTTTTTTTGTAGAGATGAGGTCTCGCCAAGTTGCCCAGGCGGGTCTCGAACCCGCGGGCTCAGGCAATCCACTCACCTCAGCCTCCCAAGGCACGGGATTACAGGCTGAGCCACCGAGGACCCCTCTTTAAGGGAGAAACTCAGTCCTGGCAAGTCCTGGCTTTAGTTCTCTGAGGCTTATTCTGGACTTTGATCTTCAGAACAATACGTTTTGTTTGTTTGTTTGTTTGGTTTTTTAAGAGACGAGTTCCTGTGCTATCACCCAGGCTGGAGTGCAGTGGCTCACCACATCCTCAAACTCCTGGGGCAAGCAATCCTCCTGCCTCAGCCTCCCGAGGAAATGGGGCTACTGGCATGCGCCACCACACCTGACTCATTTTTTGAGTTTTTGTAGAGACAAGGTCTTGCTATGTTGCCTAGGCTGGTCTTGCAGTCCTGGCCTCCCAAGGTGCTAGGATTACAGACATGAGCCACAGTACCTGGCCTGTGTTGTTTTAAGCTACGAAATTTGTGGTAATTGTTACAGCAGGAAGAGAAAATTAATACAAAGAGGATGAATCTTGCTCAGTGATTCTACCACGAATGCTCTCGTACAAACTTGGAGCATCAGGAAGAGGCAGTAAGAAGGGCCCTTCTCAGGCGCCTGACCTCTCAGCCACACCCTGTGACCCGGGTCTCAAGTCCAGCTGCACAGAGCTTCTAAACACTCTAGATTCCCAACTCTACCCCACACCTATTGCGTTTAATTTTCCAGCACTGGGGCCTTCATCTTGGGCATTTTATTCTTAGGTTCCAGAGGGGACCGTGAGACTCCAAGACTCCAGACGTGACAGGGAAATAAGGACAGAGTCCCTGGTGGATAGTTGTACTGCTGATGCCCAGACTGTCTTACCTACAGACGGGCCTTCCCAAAGGAACACACGTCTTTCTGTGGAATAGGAAATCCTTGTCCACGCCTTGATCGCTATCACAGAACAGTCTGGGTGAGCCAACTGAAGGACTTAAATGAAACTACTCCCCCAAACACACTCAGAGGAAGCATATGTGGAGAGAGATCCTGGTCTCTACCGCCCTCAGGAAGATCCAAGGATGAAGTGCTGCACCTTTTGGGCGCCCGTCTCTGCTTGATGTGGCTGGTTTTTCCCTTTTATCTCTCTTTGTTGACCCCTTCCCTCCTTTTTAAATTAGAAAGAATGTGGCCAGAAGCGGTGGCTTAAGCCTGTAATCCAAGCACTTTGGGAGGCCCAGGAGAGAGGATTGCCTGAGCCCAGGGGTTAGAGACCAGCCTGGGCAACTCGGTGAGACCTTGACTCTACAATAAATCAAAAAATGTGCCGGGTGTGGTGGCTTGCACCTGTAGCTCCAGCTACTTGGAAGGCTGAGGCAGAAGGATTGCCTGAGCCCAGCAGGTCGAGGTTGCGGTGGCCGTGAGCGTGCCACTGCACTCCAGCCTGAGCGACACAGTGAGACTCCAACTCAAAACAAACAAAAACAAATTAGAAAGAACAGAAGAAAAGATAGAGTGTATGTGTAAAAAACATGACTTTGAAGAAGAAACCCAATGATTACTGTTATTCTGAAATAAAAAGGCGTACTCTTCAGAGTTGTCACTAGTTGGGCACAGTCTAGGACAGAGGCCAACCCATGGCAAAGGTGGCCAAAGAAGTTGGCTACATGTGTAATTACATGGAGCCATTGTGCTAAAAAATTGGCTATGGGAAGGAAAATAGAATGTTGGATAGGTTATGAAATTAAGTCCTACATTATTTGGCTCCTCATTATTTCAAAGATGCTAAGGTCAGATCTGCAAGAGGAGAGTTCTGTGTGTTGGCATGTGAATGGGTTTCCAGAGGCCCTGGAGAGAAAAAGAGCTTCTGCTGCCTGCAGGAAATACAAGAAGGCAGAGCTGGAACCTGCACTCAGTGCCTGCCATAGGGACAGGAGGGAGAAGGGACCTTGGGATGAGATTAGGGTCTTGGGGTTATTTCTAATATTAGGCCAGGGGCCAACAAGGCTTATTAGAGTTATAAAATTGACCCAATCAGTAGATATATTTAAAAATGGCCTAGAAACCAGGCACTGAAAAATTTAGCCAGAAGAAAAAAGAATCTTAGGATTTTCTTGGGTTCAGGGAAAAGGTCAACTGAAATCCTTCTAGATTTGTAACCCATTCCTTTGTGACACTGAAAGTTTTTTCTAAACTTTTCCTTGACCCAGAAATTCAATTCTTGGACAAACCTTTGGAGAATGAGAGAAATAGAATTTTAAAAGTATGGATTTTATTGGAAGCTCCCAAAATATGTTACTTATCAAAGTGGATAAATGTGTCACTAACATTCTCTTCCTTGAAGGAAATTTTTTACTTACAGGAGAGAAGGACACATTTACTGGTGGATGGTTCTGTTACCATGGAAACATAGAAATTAAAAAAAAAAGAAAAAGCTAATACATTAATTTTTTAGGTATCCTACCCCATCCTACCCTTTCCCTTGAGGTGTGGCAAGGCAGAAGTAAAACACAGCTGTGACCCAGGCCATCATTCAAGCTGTCCTGTCATTGGAGGCAGGCCTGAATGCTCTTTTCTCTCTCTTCTGCCTCACAGATTGGGCGGATGTGCGCTTTAAATGCATGCTTTCAGTGGGAATAGATTGCCTTGGGTGCATATAGAAAAATCTTTAGGCTCTGCATACACTTTGCAAATCAAAGCACATTGCTTAAAGGGCTTGTGTGAATAGACATGAGAAGAAAAGTCGTTTGGGATGGAATTGATGACTAGACCTGGGTTACCAATTCTGAGTCAATGTCTTAGTTCATTCTGACTTGTATAACAAAATACCTTAGTCGGGATCATTTCTAAACAGCAGAAATTTAGTGCTCATGTTTTGGGGGCTGGGAATCCCAAAATCAAGGTGCTGGCAGATTCAGCGTTGGATAAGGACCAGTTCCTCATAGATGATAGCTTCTATGTGTCCTTAAACGGCAGGCAGAAGGGACAAACGTTCTCTCTCAAGCATCTTTTGTAAGGGCATAATCCATTCATGACTTAATCACCTCCCAAAGGCCCCGTTTCTTTTTTCATTTTCTTTATTTCAATAGCTTTAGTACAAATAGTCTTTGGTTCCATGGTTGCATTGTACGGTGGTGAAGAAGTCTAGGCTATAAGTGTACCCACCACCCCCACCTGTGCACTGGTACCTGAGAGGTGATTTTTCATCCCTCCACCCTTTCCCCCCGCCTTCTGAGTCACCAGTGTCCTTCACACCATCCTCTCTGCCTTTGCAGATCCTTAGTGTTAGGGAATGGATAGAGTGAAGGTGGATGGGTGGATGGAGGGGGTGCAGCACCGCCGGAGCTGGCATGCCGGAGGTGTGTGCTGGCGGCCAGAGATCTGAGTAATGCAGAGTTGCAACACATGAAGAGGTGAAAAAAAGAAGATATTTATTTAAGAAGGGCTCACTTCCCAAAGTCAGGAAGCAGGCCTACACTCTAGATGAGTGTGGCCCCATAGCCACCCCCAGCCCTGGCTTAAGTCCTTTCCCCGGAGATGTTGCAATCAGGTAGGCACGACTGCCGTGACTTCCTTGTTGACCGCCTGCAAATGTCTTGGAGACCCTGTGACACAGATAGATGATAGATGATAGACCCACTAATGACCACCCACATTTTCACAGCCCCTAGAGAAGGGCGTGATAAGGATCCCAGTGCTTCTGTATATTCCTGAATAACATTCCTTAGAACTAAAGGAGGGTGCACTTCTCCTTAGTTCCTATGCATTCCCAGTGGGCAGCCCCGGCTTTAATGTTTGACTTCCCTATAGACAGTGCCCAATTTATTGGAAGATCGAATCCCCATCTGCTCCCCCCTCTGAGTGGGTCACAAGTCCTGCGATCTACATAACTTTCGTAATCACAAGTTTCGTGACTTGCATAACTTTTGCCTAATGCATGAAGTCTTAGGTCTTGTAAACTCCCCTTACTCTAGGCAAGCTTGATTTCCGCTTCTGCTGGGCAAAAGCCATGAGACACCTCTGACGTCTGGCACCGGGAAGTCTGAACAGAAGACCCTGAGGGGGGTCCTGGTCACCATGCACAGAGTATACAATGGGTTGATACTGGTCATGCTTGAGAAGTCTGTGTTTCTAAAAAAGACAAATTACCATAGGCTGGTACCTGTCATGCTTAAGGAGCCTGTGTTTCTGAAAAGACAAAGTTGGCAAAGTTAATCTTTACCTAAAGTATGCATTTCTCCAAAACATAGCTTCTACTTTCTCATCTCGAATTAAGGTTTAAGAACAAGATGAAAAATGACTTTCTGCTCTCTGTCTGTCCTTTCACTTAGTTTAGCTCCCACGAATAAGTGAGAACGTGCCGGGTTTGGATTTCTGTTCCTGAGTTAGTTCTCTTATAGGATGATGTTCTCTAATTCCATCCAGGTTGCCGCAAAATACTTTATTTCATTCTTTTTGACGGCTGATTTGTTTCTTAATAGTACCACACCGGGGTCTAAGTTTCAACACATGAATTTTGAAGGGACATAAACATTTAAACCATGGCAGTCAAGAGTTCCAGGTGGGTGCTTTAGTCAACCATCTAGATGTTGTAATTAGCTTGTCTGCCCTTTTTGTGTGGGAGTAACATGGTGGAAACTGGGATGGCGGTAAGACGTTAAAAAGTTTAATTAAAGTGATACTGACTTCGGTATTACTTGTGGGCTCATAGTTAAATGTCCCACTTAATTCATTGTTAGGAGAGACTGTCTTCTGCAGAGAGGGAGCTTACCATGGAACTTAGGATGAGAACAGGCTCTGGGGTCAGCCTGGCTTTCGAGTCTTACTCTCCCCTCCAACTAGTTTGGTATCCTGGGGCAGGTGACTAAATCTATGTAAGCCTTGTTTTTATCCTCTGAAAAATGGAAATAATTCACAGTGATTCTATGAAATTTAATGAGATAATACTGTCCACAAGACTCACTTAGCACCCATTGGACTCTAAGTTCTTGGTCACATAGCTATAATTATACTCATTGCTGAAACATACCAAATGTGTCTGTCACCTCTTCATATTTCTGTCACAACAGTAGGGGTCACAGGGCTTCGATGTCCTACTGGGACCCCCCAAATCTGCTCTTCTGTTTATAGCTATGTTGCAAACCAGTTTAACACCACCACTTTTTACTTTAATGCCAATGTAAATCTGAACATATTTCACCGAATTCTCCTTAAATAAGTGCATTTCTCTCTTTCTATTTATATAGCAAATATTTATTGAATACCTATTATATGCCAGGCCCTGTGCTAGGTGCTGGGGATAAAACAATGAGTAAGATAGAGATGGCTCCCGGCAGAGTGCGGCGGCTCACGGCTGTAATCCCAGCACTTTGGGAGACCAAGGTGGGAGAATCTCTTGAGCCTAGGAGTTCGAGACCAGCCTGGGCAACATAGTGAGACTTTGTCTCTACATAAAATTTTTTAAAAATTAGCCAGGCCTAGTAGGACACACCTGTAGTCCCAGCTACTAGGGTGGCTGAGGCAGAAAGATCACCTGAACCCAGGAGGTCGAGGCTGCAGTGAACCATGATCATGCCACTACACTCCAGCCAGGTGACAGAGACTCTGACTCAAAAAAAAAAAAAAAAGAAGATAGAAATGGTTCCTATTCCTACTCTCAAAGATTAGAGTATAGCTGGGGGGTGGGGGAAATTCACCAGTAAGCAGACAATGTCAAAGCTATGTTTATTCCTTCTGTGGCAGGAATAGCATGCCATGTGAGTGTCTTGCTGGAGCACCTACTAGGTTTGGGAGAGTCATCTTTGCAAGGGAAGTGGGAACATTTTTAGAACCATCTCTGAGTTGGAGGTCTATTCTGGGACCCTTCTCACTCTGCTGGAGCTGCCCTTAAGCGTTAGAATTCATTCCCTCACTTCTTCATTTTATTCATTCACTCGTTGAGTGAATGTGCCAAGCGCTGCCGAAAATTATGGTGAGCAAAATGGACACGGTGCCTTTCTTTGATAGAGCTTACAGGCTTGTGGCAGGGATGGGAGAATGTCGAAATAAACAGATGGATTGCACAAGATGGAGAAGTGAAGTGAAGGCAGCTGGGAGATCATTTCAGCAGGAGGACTTCACCCACTTGGGCAGGAGTTCGGGTCGCAGACGTGTCCCTGGGAGAGTGATGTCTGAGCTGAGATGTGAAACAGAGAAGGAAGGAGGAATGTCCTGGCAGAGGCTCAGCACCATGTGTGAGAGTCCTGCCGTGTGGGAGAGCCTGGCCCTTAGCAGGATGGAGAGGAGGCCTTATTGGCCGGAGGGCACAGTGGGGGCAGGACAGGAGGCTGGACTTGGCCTGGGTGCAACCCTGACTGGAGGGGACCTCCCTGCTCCTCCCAGCCTTTTAGGTCAGGTGACTTGGAACCTGACATCCGTCCTCACTTCTAATCAATCGCCCAGGCCCATGGTTTTCAGTGTGGCGGAGAGTAAGCGAGGCTGAATCCAATAACGTAGGATTGGTTTTCGTGAATGCCGTGACGTGTTGACTGTCTCTCTCTTCAGGAATGAAGGACTTAGTTCCCTAACTGCTGTACCCCTAAGATGGACCTAGGTAGGAAATTAGCTCTCTGGCTCAAAGAATGTGACTTCTTTGGAGACAGCCTGCTGGCCTTGACCTGAAAGCAACACGCTATCATCCCTGTGCTCTAAATAGGTTTTTTTTTTTTCCTTTAAAAGTCTGCACCCATATTTCTTGGTTCTGTTTGGACTGATTTAACCTTTGCATTATAGACTTGAAATTCACTGGGCTGGCTTTTTTAGACATATAAATTAAAGGTATTTTAAGTATTGTTTATGTTCAGAGGATGTGGCTGTCATCATCTAATAGATCTTTTCTATTTTTTTTTCTAAGAGACAGCATATCAGAGTGATGAGGGTGAGGGGGCAAGGGTTAGGTGAGCTGGGTTTGAATTCAGCTGAGTTTGAATTCTGGATTGCCACTGAGTAGCCATGTGGCTTGGGACGCCTACCCTCTGGTCTGTGCTTTAACCTCCTCACCAGGCTGATGTGAGGAAATGTAAGTAAAGTGCTCAGAGTCATGCAGGCCAGAGGGAAGTGCTCAGTAAGCAAAAGCTTATTAGTACAGAAAGAAAGGCATGATAATCACTCTCAAGGTGGTTGGTTCCTCCGTGCCACAGAAGCTCTGCGTCAGGGGTCTTGGATGTCTTTTAAGTGTTAAAATACATAAAACGTTGATGCTCTTATCCCAAATAGATTTTCGATTTCTCTTATGATGAGAAGTGGCAAGGCAGATTTCTGAATCTGTCCCCACGTCTGAGAGTCAGGCCTGACGGAAGGGCTGGAGCGTTTGCGGGTAGTGGGCTCGTCAGCGCCAGCAGCTGGGAGAACTCTCCAGCAAATGTGCAAACGTGGTAAGTTTGTGGCATGTCACATCGTTTTCCCTCTCCATCTCCTCCCAATTGCATTTTTAAAAGTAATGCTGTTAATTTTCATGAGCATTTTAAGCCCAAATTGGATCTCATATTGTAAACACTGCAGAAGCTGAGAAAGATCTCGTTAACAAAAGCAAATTACTAAACTCCCACAAATCCGAATCGGGCCCACAGAATTCAGACTTAGATCAAGTGCGTGCCCACGGAATTCATCCAGGCTCCATTTCTGCAGGATTGAAGTCAATGCAGGCACGCTAGGCTGCCAGCAGCTTGGTGTCCATGGCACCTAATTGCAGCTGCCTTTAAACCTTGAGCAGGTCAATGGAGGCATGATGATCTCAGGGCTAATTTGTCTTTTATGTATTTCTATGGTGTGATATATAATCCTGTGCTGAAAAGGGTCCTTGTGGGTGTCAGCCTCTGCTCCTTACTGTAATAGAATAAAGAACTGTAAATAGGTGCTTTTTTATATATATGTGAGGGGGCATTCAAAAAAAGAAACACAATTATCTTTTGGAGGGTGGGCCCCCACTAGGATAAGTGTTCTAGGAGCCCATTGGCATCAGTGTACCGGCTAGTGTTGTTGTGAGAGGCTGCATTTGGCTTCAGTTAATTTTTTTTGGAGATTCCTTCAAGGCGTTTGCCCATCTCATCATGGGTGATTTATGAGCATACCCGCCCACACTGTTCTGCGTGTTCAACAGTTTTTGACCAAAAATGACTTGACCCCCTGTGCCCTACCCTTCCTAGTCACCTGATCTCACTCTGAGAGACATTATTTTTTGTTTCCCTGGATGAAAAAAGTCCTCCAAGGGAAACATTATGCTGATGTGGAAGAGGTGAAAGAAAAAGCAGCAGAAGCACTCAAAGTCATCCACATGGGTGAGTTCAAAACCAGTTTTGAACAGTGGAGAAAGCATCTTGAGAGGTGTACTGGGTCAAACGGAAAGTACTTTGAAGGTGACTGAAGAATAAAGAATAATAAGAATAAATACACCATTTAAAAATAAATACATTCTGGGTTCTTTTGGATCCCTCTTGTGTATCTTTTGTTCTGTTTACTGTGAGCCAAGGGATGGGCCCACTCCTGTTAAGGCAGTGATGGGGACATTTAACCGGTGGATGATTCTGGATTGGCTTTATTCTGTGATTGGACTCAATAGTATGTGAAGATGCTCCTGCAACCTCACTACACTATAACAACAGTCTCAAGTAGTCAGAGAGCTGTTTCCTGCCTTGCATCTCAAGTCATCCTTTCCTGCTCACTCTTGAGGTAGCCGAGTGCCTCAAATAGGGTGGAGTAAAGAGATCTGAAAAGGCAATTGTGCTATCTTGAGACACAGGAGTAGGGGACGGTATTAAAAATCCCACTAGAGGCCTCCAAAATGTTAGGTCAGACCTGCTGGGGGTCTGATCTCTGGTCCAGTGCCGTGTGAAAGGGGGAAAGAATTGCACAGAAGTTAGATGTGAAAATATAGTTTACTTAGAAAGTAAATGTGTGTGAGTGTGTGTGTGTGTGTGTGTGTGTGTGTGAGAGAGAGAGAGAGAGAGAGAGAGAGAGAGAAAGAAACATGGCAGCCACAGCTCAAAGAGTCCCGTGGACACACCAGAGTTTAACAAAGCAATGGTGATGCGGATTATTCAGGTCAGCCTGGGCTTCAAGAGTGTCAGCTTAATGGATCCGCCAGTCAAGCCCCAGAGAGGCTGTCGAGGGGCTGGTAAGTCTGGCCCCTGAAGTGTTGGCTCTAATGGACTGGCAAGCCAAGCCCTGAGAGTGTTGCTGGTTTGATGGGCTGGCAAGCCTAGCCCCCTGGGTGTCTCAGCTTCAGGGTCTCACCTTCTTCTGGCAGCTCTCCTGGTTCAGCCGGCTCTGTCGGGTGATAAGTCAGCCTCTGGGGTGCACGGCTCTTTGACTCTAATGACGTTCTGCAGCTCTTCAGGGTCGAGCTTCTTGTCTCATGCCTAGGAAGAATGAGGGACACGGATGGCTGGAAAGTGAGAAAGCAGGATTTATTGAGAGGACAGAGGAGCTCCCATGGCGGGAGGGGACCCGAAGGCGTTGCCTGTCTGGGGCCGAAAACCTGGAGCTTATATAGGCCTATGTCCAAGCCGATTGGCTAGCACTAGCTGTGAGCTATAGCTGTTCTGATTGGTCAGTATTAGGGTAGGGACCTAATGGTGAGCTGATTGGTTGCTTTTCAATCCCAGCAGTGAATGCTTAAGTTTTAGCTTGAGAGGCTCACAGGAAACTTGCTTACCAATACTGAGCCTAAGAGGCCTGCCAGGAGTTTGCTACATTGTTACCAGAGGACCCGCCTGTCTGTCTGCCTAGCCTTTCTCTATGTATCTCCTGTCTCAATGGCAAATGGCTGCTTCCAGTTGAATCCTTTTAATCTTTCCCTTTGATGGGGGCAGGTCGTTAAGGTGATTGGTCTGCTCCCCATCATCACAAAGGGCAGGTAAGCACAGGTACTATCAGGTAATGGACAGCAGGCAGAGGGATGGGCCAGTCACATGACTGCTGCCATGGTGATGGGGTCTGTACCATGAAGGTTATGAAGGTCAGATTAGGTTAACTTGGGTCTTAGGGGTGGAGGCAAACACTTGAAATAGAAAAGCTAATTACTACAAAACAAGCTGGGGAGGGGTTTGTAAAACAGTGATCAATAGCTACCTCTGAGAAACGTGTTCTGTTCTTGCCTAGTGATTAGAGGGTAAAGTGAACTTCTAGACAAACATGACAAAGCTAAGCAATGTCAACATGGCTGCTCTTTGGGTATATTAACTCCATCTTATGTCCTTTCAACGGTGAAGAATCAGTTTGTCTGTGTCTGGATATATTAGAAGCTCTCCGCTTAAGTGAAAACACGTGGCGGGTGATAGGGCAGACCTTGCTCTAAAGATTTCAGGTATGCATTAAAGATTGGGCAGATGGTTGGGCCTGGTGACCCATGCCTATCATCCCAGCACTGTGGGAGGCCAAGGCAGGTGGGTTGCTTGAGTCCAGGAGTTCGAGATAAGCCCGAGCAACACAGCAAAACCTCATCTCCACAAAAAAATTAAAAATTAAAAATTAGCCGGGCTTGGTGAGGTGCGCCTGTAGTCCCAGCTACTCGGGAGGCTGAGGTGAAAGGACTGCCCGAACCCAGGAGGTCGAGGCTGCCATGAAGTGTGATTGTCATGACCGTGCCACTGCACTCCAGCCTGGGCGACAGTGAGACCCTGACTCAGAAACGGGCAGGATTCCTTGACTTTACAATCTGTTTCCTTTTCCACTCCCCTCTCCCACCTCCTTGGGCTGTTTGCAGATTTGAGGTACTGAGGGACTGGGTGTGGGGGGGTCCCATTAGGAAAAGTGGGAAAACCTCAGCCAGGCGCGGTGGTCGGGTGCAGCACGGGGAACACAGCTGCTTTTGAGCAAGGCATCTCTCTCCACCATCTGCCAGGGCAACCCCAGAGGCGGCACAGCCTTGCAGAACCATGGTCTGAGGCCTCCGCGTGCCTCATCTGGCTTCTTCCAAGAGACAGGACGCATCCCCAAAGCCTGGCCACTCTGTCCCCATCGGCTTCCTTTACCTCTCTCGAGGCCGCTTTGCACAGATGCCTTCTCTTCCGAAATCCATTTGCCGACTTCGCTCCTCCCTGTTTTCTTCCCAGCCTCTCTACCTCCATCCCGTTTCCTTTCTTTTCGGGTCATGACATCACCGAGGCAGACAAACAGCCGCAGGTAAGCGATCATGCCAGTAAATAGGACAGTCCGTGGAAAAGGTCAGTCACTGTGGAGAAAATTATGGGCAAAACGTCAAGGAGGAGGTGAGCCTCGAGTTTCTTTTAACAAACTGGGAGGGATGAGGCCGGCTGGAGGGAGGAGGACCACCACCCTGGGTTGATGAATACAGCCCAGGGACAGGGGGTTCAGGTCCCAAAGGTTTGGGGTTGCATTAGGTTAAAATTCCTAGTGGGGCCTCCAAGATGTTAGGTAGGGTCTGCAATCCGGTGCCATGTGAAAGATGCAAAGAATTGCAAAAAGTTAGATTGGAAAATATAGTTTATTTAGAAAGTAAATGAGAGAGAGGGGAGATTCAGCCCCTCAAGGTAGGGGAGGCAGCCAAAGCTAGGAAACATGGTGGCCATGGCGATCATAGCTCAAAGAGCCACGTGGACACACCAGAATTTAACAAAGCAATGGCTAGAAAGTAAATAAGGAAGAGAGAGAGAGAGAGAGAGCAAGAGAGAGAGACTGAGAGAGAGAAGAGAATCGTCTCCCCCAAGGTAGAGGAGGGGGGTCAAAGCTTGGGAAAACATGGCTTGGCCATAGTTCAATGAGCACATGGCCTGGCCAGTGCTTAGCAAAGCACTGGCCAATGGCTGCTTGAAGTTGACTGCCTTTTAAACCTTCCCTTTGGTGTGGGGCAGGTTGTCAAGGTGATTGGGGTGCTGGTCTGCTCCACGTCATCATGAAGCGAACAGGTGAGCATAGGTACTGATGTCAAGTGATGGACAGCAGGCAGATGGGTGGGTCAGTCACATGACTGTTGCCTTGTTGATGGGGTCTGTGTCACAAAGTCTCTAAGGGCCGATTAGGATAACTTGCTTACAAAACAAGCTGGGGAGGGGATTGTAAGACAATTATCACTAGCTACCTCTGAGAAACCGGTTCTTAGTTTAGAGGATAAATTAAAGTGAACTGCTAGAAAAACATGGCAAAGCTAGGCTATGTTAAAATGGCAGCTCATTGGGTGTATTGACTCCATCTTCTGTCCTTTCAAGTTGTATCCTGGCTTCCACGGTCATTGAGCTCTGTGGCCTTGGGATGATCACCACAGATCTCTGAGACTCAGGCTTCCTATCTGTAAAATAGGAATCTTCATTGTCTTTAGGGGAATTACAGTTGATGGATTAGCATGTTAATTTGGGAGACATTGATCGTTAGGTGCTGTGCACTATGGTAGGCACCCAGAATGAATCAGACCTGGGCCCTGCCTTCCAGGAGCTTATGGGAGAGAGAGACAAACAAGTTGACAAGCCTATAAGTAAAGCTGACCCATGCCGTGAAGGGTGCAAACAGAATACAGGGTCTGGAGTGGCAGTTTTCACAGGGTGGTCAGAGAACGTGGGGGTGTCTGTGTGGCACTGACAGTGCCTGGCACAGAGTAAAATGAGCTTTTTGTAGTTTCCTTTTTATTTTTTTGAGTCGGGGTCTCTGTCGCCCAGGCTGGAGCGCAGTGGCACGATCACGGCCACCACACACTGCAGCCTCGACCTCCTGGGCACAAGTGATCCTTCCTCTTCAGCCTTCCGGGTAGCTGGGCCCACCACGTCCAGCTGAGTTTTTGAATTTTTTGGTAGGGACAGGATCTTGCTATGTTGCCCAGATTGGTCTTGATCTCCTGGCCTCAAGTGCTCCTCCTGCCTCGGCCTCCCAGAGTGCTAGGATTACAGGTGTGAGCCACCGAGCCTGGCCTGACTTTGTAGTTGGTTTTGTTCCAGGGACACTTGCCTGAGGGCAGGAGAAGGGAAGGGTTGTGTGACAAAACTGATTGGGGTAGCAACAGGGATTGCTGTATCTGTGGACTTCCCTCTTCTCATGGCCTTTTTCAACGGGTGTGTTTACATACAAGCCTCAGGAGGAGGAGGAAGGGGGGAAGGAGGAAAAGGAGGAGGAGGAGGAGGAGGAATTTGCTCTGCAGTTTGCTGGTTCACCATGTGTCCTTGGCTGGAACTCCCTCCTCATCCCCTCAGCCTCTGTCCACCATTGTGATGAGCTGGAGAGGCTGTCTGTAAATCATCTCAGGCCTTAGAAAGAACGCAGCCATTGCAGTGGAAATATTAATAACATGGTTACTGGGCTTTGAATTCCTGGAATGTTTTCTCTGAAGTGCTCCGAGGAGAGGCGGTAATAGGGTTTGGCATTATTTTCTCTCAGGAGAAAAAGAAGAGCACAGAGGCGTTGATGGCATTTGCTAGAAATTTCATGGGTAGAAGCAGCCAGGCCTTCCACATCGGTCCCTTTCGCCAGTGCAGCACTGTTAACCACCAGGCGGTTTGTTTTAGGGGATATTTGGATGACACCCTCTTGTTGCCCTGGCTGTCTCCTTCGTATCCCATCCAGGCCCGGTGAGCCTGTGCCCAGGAGGCCTGTCTGGGCTTGTAACGTCCCCACTAGAGGTAGACGGGGGGCACTCAGTTTATTATAGTCACTTACAGGACTGGGACGCAAAATGGAGATTTTTTTTGTTGTTGTTGTTGTTGCAGTCACAGCTCCTTAATCATGACATTAATTTCACATAAGGAAGTCAGAGGTCAAATATTTTTAAAAACCCCTCTCTGATTTAGCCAGGCTATCACCAAAGGACAACGGAAAAGGTATTTTTTGGAAGCTTTGGAGGACTAGGGTAGGAAAGGGTGAATGGCCAGGATTTTCCACTGGATTTTCTTGAGAGACCTTGATGGAGGAGGTGGATTCCTTCCTTGGTCAAGAGTGAGTGTGGCAGAGGCTGAAAGGCCAGGGGAGGGTGCTTGGGGCCTCCGGGGCGGTGGGTGAAAGGTGCCAGGGCAGATCAAAGGCTCACTTGGGGGATTATTATTATTTTTGCATTTGGTTAAAAATTGACAAACTAATTGCTGAGCCCATTGTCAGAAAACTGGCAACCCATTAGAGATGATTGTGAGCAATTTCTCTCTATTATTCCTAGTGAGGCTGACACAGCCTTATCTTCTGTACTTACTGCTCAGAGAGAAACAGGGTTTTAGTCTCTCTCTCTCTCTAACTTAGCCAGAGAGCGCTCACTGCACCAGACCTGCTCTGCTATGCGGGATGCAGGGCTCTTTGAGTATTCCTAACCCGAGCCGGAAGATAGATGATTTGTTTGTTTGATTGCCCGAGTGAGTCTCTGGCTGCGTCTTCATTTTCCACCTTCTCTCCTTTCCAAACACCCTTCTTACTCCTGGGCAGCTCTCAAGATACAGTTCATCTAAAAACCAAGGAAGCAAAATTGCACAGGAAAACAAAGCCGAACTCTTTTGCAAGCGAAACTTTCAAGACCGAAAGCTGAAGCTTCGAGAATTTTGCTATTTCAGTGGGGTTTGGAAAGGAACAAAATAATTTTTAAAAGACACAGATTATTTCCCACGTTCAAAGGTCAGAATAAGGACTTCTGCATTAGTAGACTTTTCAGGGTCTTGATTATAAAAGAGAAAGGTTTTGTGACTGGCCTGACAATAAAGCGAGACCTTGTCTCTAAACAAACAAACAAACAAACAAACAAACAATTAGCCAGGATAATTTTTAGTGCATACTTATAGTCCCAGCTGCTTGGGAGGCTGAGGCGGAAGGATTGACTGAGCCCAGGAGGTAGAGGCTGTGGTGAGCCATGATGGTGCCACTGTGGTAAGGGTCTTCCCAGAACAAAGAGAGTGTAACATGGCACAATCAGTGTCTAAGTGTGCATGTGGAACCCTGTTACAACCCTGTGCCATGAAATACCCAATCGAAATGTTAGTTGCCATAGAAGAGAGACAAAAGGACTAGAGTGTGAAGAAAAGTTAGTGAAAAGTATGTAAGGCAACGTCCTTCTGTGTTCGGGGCTCAGCCTTTGGATGTGAATCTGCTGAGCTGGTGCTGGCACAAATAAACACTGCTTCCTGGCAAAGAAGCCTCCGTGTCCCGTCTCTCTGCAAAGGATCCTACCACACCACCTACTCTAGCCTGGGTGACAAAGTGAGACCCTGACTCACACAAACAAATAAATAAAAGCGATAGGTATCCACTATCCCTTCAAACTGGGATATTCTATTCCAGCCCCCTTTTTTCTGAGCTAGCCCAGATTCAGTCAATATGTGTAAGTCCCACTCAAAGGCAGGATCTCTATGGCATGTCAGACACCTACGTTTCCCCTCTTGGCAAGGGCCTGGACATTGCTATCTTCCCCAGTAGGAGGGAGCTTTGTGTTCCAAAACGGCTTCCTGCCGCTCTCACATTGGCCCATGGTCTCCTGTGACTGGAACGCCCTTTTCTCTTTCACTTTTTAGCAACAGAGTGAGTTCTGCTTCATCCCAAAGATAGGCAGATCACGAAATCCATTTGAGTGGAGCACCCTCTCATTTAAAAGCCTGTTTCTGTGTCAGTTGCCTATTCTCTGTTGAATCATGAGGATCAGAGGAAATGATAAACGTTGAAAATAACCATGAGTAGACTGTACCATTCTGGTGCGGTCTGTGAGGAATCCTTAGTCATCTTTTCCTTTAAAGAATAAAGTGTCCAATCTTATTTATTTCACTGGTTGTTGGCACCCATGGCTATGCAGTGTGTGTCAGATTCTAATTACATCCAGGAAACCTCACCCACTTTGAGTGGTCACTGTTATATCATCAATTTTTGAAAAATGGAAAATGGTAGTCATGATTTCTTTCAGAACTGGAGACTGTATTAGCTTCCTGTTGCTGCCATAACAAATATGGTGGCGAAAACAACAGAAATCTATTATTTTATAGCTCTGGAGGTCCGAAGTCCAAATGGAACTTGGGAGCTAGAATCAAGCTGTCAACGGGCTTTGCATTTCTTCTGGAGGTGAAACTGAAGGATAATCAATTTTCTTACCATTTTCACCTTCTCTTGGCTGCCCAGATACATTGGGTAGATTCTCTGTCCCTTCTGTCTAGAAAGCCAGCAATTACAGTGTTCCTACCTCTGCTCCAATCAAGTCCTTCTCTCACTAATTCTCCTGCTTCCGTTTTAGAAAGACCCTTGTGATTACATTGAACCTACATAAATAATCCCGGATAATCTTCCCATCTCAAGGTGCTTACCTTAATCACATTTGCAAAGTCCCTTATGCCATGTAGAAGGTAACAAGAACCATTCTCAGGTTCCAGGAATCAGGATGCGGACATTTATGGGAGGGGGGCATTATTCTGCCTATCACTGGGACAAAAGGCAAAAGTAGACCAGAAAACCATTTTTTTATAAATAAACAATACCAACACACATTTGGATGGTTTTTTTTTTTTCCTCGCTCCTTCAAACAGTTGTTTTCAGGTTCCTACAGGCTTGAAAATGGCAAAAACATTAATTGAATTCCTGTTTGTACTCTTTGTGATTTATTTCATGTGTATGGAAGTATGGTAGTTTTGTAGGATGAAAAATTTACTTTCTAATCTTCTTTTAAAGGTCAAGTGGCAAAGAGAACTGATTTTAAATGCAACTTACCCACATGGAGCAATTAAGAAGAGGTATAAGGTGGTGTGGCTTTTAAGGTGTGACACAGGCCAGATGCCAAAGGAGGAGAATGGACAAAGATACTCGCCGATTTCAGAAAATTTAAATCCTACCTTTGGGAGCGCACTTGGATTAATCTATATTTATTGTGACTCATGACAGAAACCTCTCTCTTCTAAGCTGTCTTATCATTAAGTCTGCAATGCGCTTCTCTTTGCAGCCTGACATAAACACAAGAGCCCATCTCTGAGGTAAATTCTTGTCCCAGGCCTCTGTTGGGCCGTCAGTGGGTGGTGGTGACTCAGAGCCCACTTTCAGAGATGTATTGAAATTCCATATGAAGTTAAAGGATGCTCTGTCATGTTCGATCTTTCTCCCAGAACCAACAGACCTGATGCGGTCCGGGAATCCCTCCCTCTTTTCCTGATGTCACTTGTGTTTCAGCAGGACCCTTGAGGCAATTCTTAGATTTCCACCATGGCCTGCTCTCCTCTGTGGTGTAGACAGGAAGGAGGGAGCTGTCCAGACTGGTTTCTCCAGAGAGCCCAGCCTGGTGAAGCCCAGAGGCTCCCCTCTATGTGCAGAAGGATCTATTCCTTGTGTTCTTTAGGCTGGGGACCGAGGGATGGTTGAGTGGATGGTCAGGCAGAGTGGGCAGCCCCCTTCAAGCCTCGTGCAGATTCCTTCAGGCAGAAACAGGAGTCTTTCTCCCGTGGCTTAGTCAGGCCATAAAGGCAAACAATGAAATGCAACCTGTTGGTACTGGCACCGCTCTCTTCCCATCGCTGTGTGGGGACAGCTGCCTGGGCTGGCACCTCTGCCTGAGCTTGGCAAGGCCGGAGCACACTCCATTCTCACCACGGCCTGGAACAGGACCCGATGACAAGTGGCTATAAAATGATGACAGAGAGAGAGAGAGAGAGAGAGAGAGAATATGCTGGTCCAGGAGAGGGAGGGAGCCGAAGGCAGGGCCAGAAACAGCCATGCAGTTGAGAAGGGGCGAGAAACAGGACCTAGGGACCTGTTAGTGGCTTGGGTTTTTTTTTTTTTCTTTCTTCTTTTCTCTCTCTGTCTCTCTCTCCTTTTTTTTTTTTTTTTTTTGTCTTGTTTTTGTCAGGCCCTTCTCTATGAGGGTAGAAAGTTGTGTGGTCATCTTAAGGCTGTTTCATCCTCCGATTTAATGAGTGTTTCTGCCTCATGACTTGTTTCATACTGCTTATGGATGGGGCTTTTCGAAGAAATGACTTTGGGGTAACAAGAACCATTAGAAATTGTCATCAGCAGTTACCAAGTGATATTCATGATTTTGGTGGGCCATTATCTTTGTTTACTGGTTGGGAGAATGCCTTACATTGTTAGAAAATATCCCTTTAATTTTCTAGAAAATCAAGGGAAAATACTGACGTGTTTATTTTTTATAATTCTGTATAGCTTTGTAATTTTTAAGAATTGCTAGATAAAAAAATCTTGCTGGAAATTCAATTCAACATTTTATTAAATATTACTCAATGGTTCTCAAAGTTTAGTGTGCAAAAAGTTACCCGGACAGCTTGGTAACTTTTAGGTCCTCTACCCAGAGTTTTGAATTCAATAGATCTGGGTGGGGTCTTCACATTTCCTTTATTTATTATTATTTTCTGAGTCAGAGTCTCACTCTGTCACCCAGGCAGGAGTGCAGTGGCACAATCATGGCCACCGCAGCCTTGCCCTCCCGGACTCAGGCAATCCTTCTGCCTCAGCCTTCCAAATATCTGGAATCACAGTCGTGTGTTTTTGATTTATTGTAGAGACAAGATTTTGCCATGTTGCCCAGGCCAGTCTCGAACTCCTGGACTCAGGCAATCCTCTTGCCTTGGCCTTGCAAAGTGCTAGGATTACAGGCGAGGACCACCCTGCCCGGCCACATTTGCATTTTTAACAAACCCCCAGGTGATCCCGACACAGGTGGTTGGGATCATGGTTTGAGGCAAGCTGGGTCATAGTTCTGGACTTCTCAGCAGATCAAGTCCTAACTCACTCTCTGGCCAACCTCTCCCCATGTGTTTTCGTGTGAGATGAGGTCCTCTAAGCTAGCTGTTGTGTTTTCGTGCAGTTCAGGAAGAGGCTTCTGATAGTGCAGTGTATCACCTGTATTGTTATTTTCAGGCTTTTGGTCTTAGGTCTATTCCCAGTACAAAGATTGAAGGATGATCTGAAATCAAATACATTTGTCTGAGAGTGGAATGTCTGTCAGACCCCGCGCATTGATTTCCTTGAGCTTGAGTTCTCGGAAAATATCTTTCCAGGGAGAATTCCAATCAGGATTCTAAAGGTTATATGAAACGGGCCTGATTTCTGGGCTTTCTCTAGGGAGATTGCTTAATTTACAAGCAAAAAGGGAAGACATTCACTCACCACCACGGCTTGTTTTGTAATCCGCACACGGTTCATATTTTAGGATAAAATGCCATGCTGATTCGTGTGTGAAATAGGTGATCCAGAAAATATCTCTGTGCAGAGAATCTTTAAGTCTGAAATATTTGCACTTTGGAGGATGAAAAGAAAGCAAAATGAAATCTAGGCAGAACCGTCTGGAGGGAAGTTCGGCTGGGAGAAAGAGGCTCGATTTCTGTGGGTGCGCCCACATGATTCCATCACCGGGGGGCAGCATTGCACTTTGGTTGAAAAACGGTCTCCGTGGCGAGCAGCCCTTTAAAGGAAAATCCCACCGAAGTGAGCAAGGCTAAAAACCAGAACATTCGCAGGAACCAGAAAACCAACAACACAGAACCCAAACTCTCTTTGTTATAATGTGCTATCTTTGCTTTTCTTGGTACGCAGGTTTTAATATTGTAGTATTAAGTCTCCCCAGGGCATTCTTTATCGGCCCGTGAATACGTACTAAGGGGTGGTGAATAATGCAGGGAGAGTATTCTTCATTTTTCCTGCTTTTTGCATGCCTCGGCCATCCCCTCTCGTGTCCTTGTGTTGCTGCCAGCAACGAGTCTCCCATGTCTCCTCTTTCAAGGCGGAGATAGGCCCTGCAGCTGGCTGCACCTTGGGCTTGCCGGTGCTGTTGCTGTTGTCATCAGCCTGGTGGCTGCTGATAGTCTGAATGGGAAGCTCTCTCCTCACCAGGGTCCATGATTCTGGAAAGCTCCCAGGCATTATCGTTATTTTTCATGCACCCTCACAAACACTTTTTATAAGAGTCAAGCCATCTTTTTTATCACTTTTTTTTTTGGAGTTGGGGTCTCACTCTGTTGCCCAGACTGGAGTGCGGTGGCAGCCTTGAATCCTTGGGCCGAAAGGATCCATTCTCCTCAGTCTCCTGGGTAGCTGGGACCAGAGGCATACACCACCACGTCCGGCTAATTCTTTTGTTTTTTGTAGAGATGAGGCCCTGCTATGTTGCCCAGGCTGGTCTCAAACTCCTGACCTCAAGTGATCCTACCTCCTTGGCCTCCCAAAGTGCTGGGATTACAGACGTGAGCCACCGTGCCCGGACTAAGTCATCACTTTATAGAAAGTGATACAAATATGTAGTAAAATTTTGCATCTTTAAAATGAACTCACATTATTAATAGACAAAGTGTGGTGACTTAAGCACAAATGCAAACATCATCTTTAAGAATGCTATTTCCAGCCGGGCTCGGTGGCTCAGCCTGTAATCCCACGCTTTGGGAGGCTGAGGTGAGTGGATTGCCTGAGCCCACGGGTTCAAGACCCGCCTGGGCAACTTGGCGAGACCTCATCTCTACAATAAATCAAAAAATCAGCCTGCCGTGGTAGCGCACGCCTGTAGTTCCAGCTACTTGAAAGACTGAGGCAGAAGGATCGCCGGAGCCCAGCAGGTTGAGGCTGTGGTGGCTGGGAGTGGCCACAGCGCTCCAGACTGGGCGACAGAGTGAGGCTCCAACTCAAAAAAAAAAAAG
>CAUYQG010200548.1:0-26225 GCA_963574415.1 Tarsius wallacei | reverse complement strand
CGCCCGGCTGATTTTTTGATTTATTGTAGAGATGAGGTCTCGCTTGCCCAGGCGGGTCTCGAACCCGCGGGCTCAGGCAATCCACTCACCTCAGCCTCCCAAAGGCGCGGGATTACAGGCTGAGCCACCGAGCCCAGCTTTGTATTGTCATTTTTTAAGCCAGTTTTCTATTGCTCTGTATTTAGGTTGCCTCCAAGAATGAACAAACATTTTGACAGTACTTTTGATGTTTCCTTTGGATACATTAATAAAAGCGGTATCTCTAGGCAAGAGTATGAATATTTGATTGTGCTTAGTTTTATGAAAATAATAATTACCAGAATTAAGTATATACTTCTAAAACACTTTTGATACAAAACATTGATCTCCTGTCCTATCCCTCTATACAAATCTGGTTCTGTTCTCTTTGGGCAGCTATTTTAACTCTTTAAGCCATTTATTCTTGCCTCATATGCATAATGTACAGATATTGCTGTTTGGAATTTATTAATTTTAATTAGAAATAATACCTCTTTAGGTAATTTAGATCACTTATCTCCCCTCTATCATCTTAACACCATTCTATCAGGTTTTTATTTAACAAAAATCAGTGAACATTATTATGATGATGTAAGTATCATGCACTACAGTATCAAATATATTTTTTCTCAGATAAGATCTATTTTTGGAAAAAAATTGTTTTTTCTGAAGTTAATATAATAACATTTGTACTTTAACAATTACCTTGAATATTTTTTCTTTTAATATTACAGGTCTGTCACTTTTTCCTTTATGTTCATATATAAAATAATCTGAGTTTCATCACTTTTATGCACACTTTCTTCCTAACATCTCCATAATTTTGTTTTAATTGGGATCAGACAATATCATTTTTATCTTACTTTCACTCTTTCTTTCACCACTTTTTTGTGGGGAGAATCCTAAGTGATCTTTATGCTTGGTTTATTTCCTTATTTTGCTGAAGCACATCCTCCAAAAGATTTCTTTAAAAGAGTAAATTAAAGGAAAATTTTTTTTTGCATTTCACATCTAAAAATGTTCTTATTTGCCTCCACACTTAACTAGTAGTTGGAGTAGTAATGCATGGCCTCATATTTCTTTTTAAATATATTGTACCTGGCAAATAATTAGTTGACAACAAATAGCTCTGGAGACTAACAAGTTACAGGACTCAACTTATGGGGAGTCTTAAGCCTAATTGTGGATGGAAAATCGAAAGAATTCACTGGACAAATATGCAAATTCTGTTTGAATTGAAATTTTTTATGTGTTAAATATTAGAATTCTAGGTTTAAAAACAAATCATTTTTCACCAGGATTTTGAAGCCATTGCCCCATTATCTATCATCTTTTTTTTTCTCTTGAGTGGTTGATGATATTCTGCGTATCTTCTCCTTTTCTCTCAAAGAGCTTTTAGAACATTCTCATTATTTCCAGAGATCTTATATTTTGTGGCATGTTTGATCTTCCTTCCATTATTTTGTTGGTTGAGCTTTTTTAAATATAGAAACTTATACATTTAATTTTTTGGATTCTTTTTATTAAAAAAATATTATTTAAAAATTTATGCTCTATCTCCCTGTATATTTATTCTGGAAATGTTAACTGGATATAGATCTTCATGGATTGATTCTTGAGAGAAAAGTGATTAATCTTTTCTTGTTTATTTTCCAGTTTTTTATTGTTGTTTTGCCTTCTAGAGAATTTTCTTCACTTTCTATCCTCTCTAATGTAATTTTCATTTCATATTTTTCATAAGTAAGGGCTATTTCTTGTTGGTTTTTAAATTCTTTATTACAGATATGATAATGATTTTAATGTGTTTATTTTGTTATTTTTCATATGTTATCTCTCCTCACCCCACACCAGCTTCTATTTTCTTATTTTTTCTGTCTTACAATGGAGATTTTCCTCAATAATGAGTGATTTCTGGAATTTCACATTTAAGTTAGGAACTAATAAGCTCTATGTCCATGGGTATGATAGGGTTCCCAATGGACTGGTCAGGAATCCAGTTGGTCTTTCTATTAGGGAATCTCTATGTCAATATCTAAGATCTATTTTCCAAGAGGGTTTAGATTTTTACAGAAAAACTTTTTTGCCTGGGATGACATACCCCTGGTTTCCAGCATTTTGTTAGAAGTTAAAGATTCCAAGAGCGTCTTACTACTTCAACTTCTAATATACTGACTTTTAATCATTCCCTACCAACTCCAGCCCAAGTTTTAACACACCATCTCTTTTCTACTTCTTACTGTTTGAGTGTTCACAATATCAGAAACTATGCCTTACACTTTCAGTAGAGGGTCATCATGCCATTTTCTACCTGGAAGAAACAGAAGGAGAACTTGCATTTTGCCAATTTATATATAATCTTTCAGCCAATCTTCTTGCATTTAGCTCTGTATCTCTGTGATTCCTGGTGCTCCCAAGTAATGAGAAGCAAAAAACCATATCTTCTATGGTATTACCCATCAAAGAGGCTCCAGTTGTAACTTTTTCTGTTCTGCAAATGTAGTTATATTTCTTCCATCCCCTCTTCTTCCATAAATACTATTGCAACAATTTTTCCATTTATTAATATCCTTTTATTCTTTTATTTTCCCTTGTTCTCTTATTATTTATATGCTGTTTTCATTCATAAATGTAGATGTAAATTTTTCATGTTCAGCATGGAGTTCTGTTTATTTTAATAAATAATTTAAGAACTTTATAAGCATATTGCTTTCCAGAGATAATATATATCCTCAGTAGTGAATAAAGAGTGCTCATTTCTCCAGTCCCAAGCCAACACTCACAAAACAAATATTTGAACCAATACAAGAAGTGAATTTGGGTTTCTTGGCCTAATTTACATTTCTACTTTTTTGCAGTATGTAAATATGTATTTCCAGCTTTTGGGGCATTTATATTTATCCTTTTATCTTTTGATGTTTAATGTTCTTTATTTCTTCAAGATGCTTTGACTGATTTCTTATTGATTTATAAAATCTCTTTATATTTTAAAATATGAATCTTTTATCATTCTTTTTTAAATTGATGATTTACTTTTTGAGAAAGAATGGCTTGCTTTCCTTTTGCTTGACTTCTAACATACATATGATCAGCCGATGGTCTTTATTATTAATACACCTTTTCATATTCCTTTCCACAGGCAGATCCTTGCAGCAGCTAAAAGAGCTGACCAAGTAGGTCATTTTCTTTGGGTGGGATCAGACAGCTGGGGATCCAAAATAAATCCACTGCACCAGCATGAAGATATCGCAGAAGGAGCCATCACCATTCAACCCAAGCGAGCAACCGTGGAAGGTATGGGTTTTGTCAGCAGTGTGATATGCTAAGAGAGTGACTGGTGCTATGGTAGGTGGCCAAATCATGTATCCCTTTGAGACTTCTGCAGTTTTACAAAATGTGTGTAGGGTAGCTTCAAACTTGGAGCCATGAGATGCAAAGGAAGGCACACACCTGGTCTGTTCTTTTAGTTGATACTCCTCTTCTGAAGAGATAGCATTAGTTTTATAATATCACAGTTAACATTGTTTTCATTCATGCCACAGGAGCTTTCTGAGGGAAGAGTGTTACCATTCATAAAAAGTGAAATAATAGCACACTCAAGTCTAAGTCAGCTACATTTTTCTAAAGCGTACTTTCCCTTTGTTACATATCCATTACTTTCTTAGCAGAATAGTTAGAAGGGTCCTTCCCCCTATTACCTCTGGAAGCCCTTTCCAGCCCCGGGGGACTGTAGTGATACAAACATATTTCCTCCTTCAGGCACCAGCATCACCTCACCTTCCTAGGATGCTTTTGTTCTTTCTCTCTTTCTGCTGCCTTCCTAAACTTATGCCCCTATCTTTTACTTTCCCTTCCTTGCCACAACAAAAACATTTTTGGGGAGGCAGAAGTGGAAGAAGGTTTCTAGTACATCCCAATCTAAGCAACTTGTTGATTACAATGTATGCCCTGCTTTAATTTGAAAAGAAAAGTTATTTCTAAAAGAAGACACTGTGTAAGAAAAAGGAACTCCTCTGCTGATGTCCTCCTTTGTGCTCCTTTTCTGATAGGCCAGGTCTCCAAAGATTCCCTAAAACATGCTTTGCACATTAAAAAGAACTCTATCCTCTCACTCAAAAAAGGATCAAATATTTGCATTTCTTCCTATTCTCTCTTCACTCTGATCTAATTAATTATTCTCCCTAGAAGGCTGCATGGTCTAAGTAGGCCTTTTTAAACAAATCATGTTGTGGTTCTGTCACTGTTTCCTTTCTGTTATCTAGAGGAGATAAGGATCCCATGAGTCACCCATGTTTTCATTGGGAGGTTTTGTATTAATTTCACTCCTTAATACACGTCTGGAAAAGATTATCTATCTTGCACTTCAGACCAGAGCATTTGCAGAATGAGTTGCAAGAAGAAAGAACAACATTTTAACTATCTCCACTCCCTTTAACTCAGTTGTATATCTACTGTGTGCCTCACTCTGGGTTAACAGTCAGAATAACAAAAGACTGAGACTAAAAATTCTTACCCTCAAAGCATACAGAGCTGAATGAAGGTGTCAGAAAAAAGCCAATGACTATTTAACATAGAAAACTTGGTAAGAGCAGTACAGGGTAGGGCATTAAAAAAAAAAAATACAATGGAAGTTTCCACAGGCAGGTGATATTGTGGTTCGGGAGGGCATCCTTAGATGTAGGAAGTGATGACACTGAGAGCTCATCAGCTGAGGAGGAGAAAACCCCTTGGGAGATGGGAACAATGAGATAGCAGGTCACATTGGGGGAAATACAAGTAGTTCATTCAACAGCACAGCCCTAGATGTCAACCATCTTGAAATTCTTCTACTTCAAGAGTATCCCTATCTACAAGATGTTGGGAAGTCCCTTTTTTTTCTTTTGGAGTACTAATCATCACTATAGTGCTTGGTGGATTGAATCCTATTTATCCTCTGGGTCTTGGCTTAGATATTAATTTTGCTTGAAAACAGTCTGTGGCCATCCAACTCCATCCAAGTGTAGATTAAGAGCACTTTCTACTGATATGGCACCCCCATATCCCCTACCATTGTAACTACTTCTTTACTTTTCTCTATCTAGAAATGTATTGTGCTCCATTGCACCCCCAACATTTAGATTTTTGCTGAAAATCATAGGTGGTCAATTTTTTTTAAGTTGCTGTAAGTGTGGATGAATGGAGGAATTACAGACCACATAAGGACGTGGCACAAAATAGGTTTAAAAGTTTACCAGAGTTGCTTTACAAAGGATCTTGAAAACTACACAAATGAGTTTGTACTTTGTTCTGAAAGTCTAGAGAGTATTTGAGTATGTGAGATGTGATAGGATTGGGGTTAGCCAGCTCACTCAGGTGACTCTAAGGAGAGGTGAAAGGCAAGAGCTGGGTGAGAATCAAGGCAAAGAAACAAATTTCAGGGCCTCAACTGAGGTCCTGTCTTCCTAAGCTATAGTTGCAGCATAGACATGAGGTCCATACTCCATTGTTATAATCGCCAGTACATGATATTTTAAGAATTTACTAGTTATTGCACAATTTTTATTAATTCTTGAAAGAAAATACTATTTTGGGGTACATATAAGGGAGCACAGGAAAATTAGACCCAAAACAGCATCATTAGCTAGCAAAAAAGAAAATAATGACCCCAAACGATAAAATGGGGGAGAAATGTTATTGATAAAAACAATATTGAGATGTGATGGAACATCAATAGTTTACAAAAAACTTTCCATTCCTGCCTAGAGAAAGGTAAGGATTTTCTTGTGGCCATGTAAAAAATGCCATGCCTTCTATCTAGCCATATTGTCTAGGTGCATTGTTACAAAGAGTAGCCAAGCTTTGTTTATTTTCATAACAGATGGAACATTAAGATTGTGGTTATGCATTTACAGTGTCATGCCTAAGAAAGTAAAAAAAAAAAAAAAGAAAAAGAAAGAAAGAAAAGAAAAATAAATGCATTCGTTTGTACTAAGGCTTCTTCTGAACAAAGTTATGAAATAGTCTAAAATAAAATTATAAATGGAGCATATTGTATATGAGTAAATATGTTCTCCTGTCCTGTCTAGAAATGTTTGATTGTCTTTCTTTTTTTTTTCCCTATTCGGTGAATATTTTGTATTAGATTGTGCTGGACAAGAACTCCTTCAAATATCCATAATACTGCTACATCCCTTTGTCTTTGACGGCATTGTTTAATACTATATCCTCAGATGTAAGTAGGAAAAAGCCAGTCAATAGTCCACATTTTTTCCCTTTAAATCCACATTGTGAGTATGTTCAACAAACATCTGGATTTTTCACTAGTGTTTTCTGCATATGCATATACAAAATAATAAATTGTTTGAGGCCAAAGGGCTTCAAAATTCATTGTCTCTGTGAAAGTAGCTTTATCTTCTCTCTGTATTTATCCTGTCAATAAAATATGCTGCCTCAGTGTCTCTTAGCCAACTGTACAGTCCCCCCTGCCTTCCAATTTAAGATGATAGGGGCCAAGTACTGGGAAGGTGGGCTGTGGTCCCACTGGCTACCCGGTACTCATGGGAGATCTGGGGAATGTCTCTAGAACTTGGCAGCACTCCTCCAGCTCCTGAGCCAAAACACTTCTATAATTTTTATTTTCCCTGCATTGATGAGCCAAGGAATCCCTGGCATTTTCCTCACTTGTGTGTTGCCCCATTAACTAGGACTTTCAATAATCCTCTCCACCCCTCAGGAAGTCATCAGAACACAAAGTTCCCAAGTCACCTTCAATTCTTTGCCCTCCAAAAATGCTCTGCTTCTCTGAGAGTAGGCCATCCTAAGCATCCTCTAATTACAGCCAACAAGGGTCATGGACCAGCATCTTTTCATCTCTGCCATAATCATTAACATTAGGAAGCTAGTGTAATAAAGAGTGCATTTTCAAAGATAAGTATAATGACTCATAATTGGTGATGATTATCAAATGGGTCTATAGAACAGCTTGGTTTGTGAATAAAACTTGCAATATATAGGACTAGGCAAAACATACTCTGGGCTTAGCATTAAAAAGCCAGCTTTTTAAAAAGGATTTTATGACTTTTACTCACAGTTGAATGAAATTTTTATTTTTACTAAAACTAGAAAGATCAAAGCTGTGAAGAACTAAACTAAAATATCTCTGGCTCCAATTTAGAAATGCCCTACTTTTACTTTCCTTGATTACCTGGAATGTTCTACCCATGTCACAGCATTTTACTAGGTGAATGGGAGGAAACACCAAAAAAGAAAATATTGCTTTGAACTACAATGCTGTTTCTCAGCAGTATATATGCCTTTTGGCCCCACCACCTTGTTTTATAAGAGGGCAGTGAGATCCTGCATGCCTGACAATTTCTTTCATTATATCTTTCCCCAAATGTTTGTTATGACCTCCAGCAGCATATTAGACACTGATCTACACGTGGAGATACAGCAGATGTTAATCTAGACCAGGTCTTACATCTAATATGGAGGAGAAAATTGAGAAAAATTTGAATTATAAAATATTATATTATAATAATTATTATAAAGTGCCTTTTCTTAAAAACCAATATGTAGATACTAAGATGCAAAGGAATAAGAAAAACCAGGAAGACAAGATACAATGTAGGTCAAAATAAAGGTTTGGAGGGTATAAGCTCAGGTGAGTAGCTTAAGCCCCTCCAGACTACTCAAGATTCCTGAGATATATTCATATCACCTCCTTTCACTGCATAAGGCACCAAAGTTTTCCATTTCCCTATTTCTTATTGAACTGGAAAATACATTGTTTCCAATATTCTAATCAAATTATTAATCCTTTTTAAAGATTTATTTGCTTCACCAAGAAAAAGTCTATGCTATCCCTCCCAAAGCAAATCCATTGCACCCCTAGTCCAAAAACATGTCACATACTCCCTTCACAGCAAGCTCTAATTATACTCATCTACTCACACTCACCACTCACAGAGTTTGAACCACTTTGAGGGCACTGCCTACAGCTCTTGGATTCCTTGTGAGTCTCAATCTTTATTTCTCAGACCCTGATATTTATCAGAGAACCTAGAACATAGTACATTTAAAAAATATATTCTTCTTTCTATTATCTATGGATGTGTTGCAATAGCTGAATGTGCAAAGAAGTACTCATTTGTATAAATTTTAAGTTTTCTCTGGATGAGGAAAATATTTATCCAAATGATCTTTTTTTTTTTTTCTTTTTACATTTTTCCCCTCAAAGGTAGTTTAGTACAAAAATGCACTTAACATTCTAATCCAGTAATTCACTAGAACCTTCCAAGGTGGGTCTGAACCCTTTTCCTTTTGTAACCTTTGGGCATGCCTCTTGCCTACTTTGTTCATTTTGCTTTTCTTTTCAATTTTGGAAAGACTGCCTATGCAGTTGACCTGATGACTCAACTAAGTGCTTTGTTGAGATGTTGCAAAATACACGGAAAGTCTCAGCTCTGACTTCCCAGAAAGTAGAAAGTGCAGAGAAAGCTGACTTTTGTCTTAAATACAAAAGTGGGAACGTCGTTTCCAGACTGCTATGTCTGCTAATAGAATGGACTAAGGAAGGAAGGTTGAGCAGATCAAGATCAGAACATCTGTGTGGAGAATAACACCATCTTATTTTTAATCTTGTGATGCTTAAGCCAGAGATTATTGGCCTTGAGCAAGTGGTAAGTAATGTGATCAGAAATCTACAATCCACATAACAAAGATCTGAGAGGAATAAATTATTAGTTACTTTACATGTATAGAAGCCCAGGTTTTGAGTCACATTGTTTCCTGTCATACATGATAGACACTCTTCTCCCTGACTTTACTTAAAAGGACGCTAATAATTTCCTAACAAGCAAATATTTAAGCCAACAACAACAACAAAAAATCCATTCTCTTTTTAAGACATACTGTCTGATGCCCCAGCACAATGAATCCTCACATTTGGTAGACTGATCTCTATTGTGTCCTATCAGTTTATTATTTTAGCTACAAAGAATTTGCCATTTTGGTTTCTAAATCAATTTATTCAAGTAATACATGTTACTATAATTATTTAATGTAATTAAAAGTATATAAAACAGTGAAGTGAGTGGAGGGAGAGAAAAAACAAAAGAGACATGTTTTCAAAGAAAATAATTAGAATGCTTTGAAAACATTTGGTATATCATCACTACTAGTTGTGGGCAAGACAATAGTAAAATATTGGAGAGGAAATAATAAACACGAGAAAAAATACTGCACTTAGATCGCTGTGCAACTACCTTTAAGTTTTCATTTCACCTTAAACTCCATGAAGCTGGACTACATTATTGTTGATTTTATTTTCCACATTATGACAGAGGCCAGTTAGGAGATGCATGTTCACAGAAAGTCTCTTGATCTCACATCCAAAGATTGACAAGTCTCTCTTGCTCTCTAGCTCTCTTGCTCTCTCACCTGTGTATATGTGTATGGATTTCATATTAAAATATTTAGTATTTTCATGTATTTTTAATGATTCATTACTAACATAAATTTCTCATTAACTGACCCATTGAAGGTCCTAATTACATTTGATTATTAGACTTCCAACACACTGTATTTTCATTTGGGCTTTCCCTTTCTAGGGCTTAATATTCTCACATCTCAGACAAAGTATTACAGCAAAATTACTCCTAAGGTACTTCCTAGGAGGAACATTCTAAGAGTCAGGCTCATATGGTGATTATTATTTCTGCCTAACCAACACCCACATTTTCACCTGAAGAACTCCACACTCCACTGTCAACTCATCTTGTTTAGATGGGTCTGATTCATGGCCTTGGCTCTGCGAGCAGGCTCAGAGCTGGCCACAATAACAATTGTTTCGAAATTGTTTCAGAACTGAAAGCAGACCATGGTTATATTATCTAATTCCTAAATAGTTACTAGAGCTCTTGAGAAAAAGGGTCTCACCTTTTATGTCTTAAACTTACTAACTTAAAAATGTGTCAACTCAGAGCTGCTGGAACTCACTTTCATAAAAGAGCAAGCCTGAAAATAGGAGAAAGCTGGATGCTGGAGGAGAGGATACCAAATTCCAATGACATCTTCAGAGCTCCTGGGCTCTCCTGTGCCAGAATTTTGGATCTGAATTTATTTTTATAAATTTACAGACTCCTGCTGTTTGTATAAGATGCTTCAGAGTGGGTTTCTGAAACTTGCAAACCAAACAACTTGACAATGTGGCTGAACATGAAGACCACTTGCTTCTGGGATTTTTGTTCTGTCTTTTATCATTTCTGGATTACATTTGTTCAAAATGTCACTTACTCCAAATTGATTCCCCTCTACTTTTTCTTTTCCTCCTTTTTAAAAATTTGTCTCCAATGAGATCTATGCATTCTCCAAGCCCCACCATAAGTCTCATCTACCCTATAATGCTTTCCCTCTCTTATCACCTCAGCCTTTTTCCTTATCGCAGCTTGTCAGGCCTTCAGTGACTATTCTACTTACAAATCATTTGTCACACATAACCCATTATTCTTTGTATATACCAAGGGTATTAAGTAGGGTCTAAATGATAGGTTCATCCTTTGTAAGCAAATCCTGGAGGTCAAGAATACATATAAAACAATGTAAAGGAAAGGGAAAAATTAAAATAAATAAATGAGAGATTCAGATATACCTGGAAAATGTAGACAAACTATCTGGTCACCCTCCAGAGAGGTAATTTTTTTGAAAATTGAGAAGACCTTAGAGAGAGAACTTCTTCTAAAGGAAGAAAGACAAGATGAGCCAGGCCCAGTTAGAATGTTTTAGTTGTCAAAATGAAGGAACAAACTTCCCTCTTCCAAGGCTATAACCCACTGGACTCATACGTTGAATCCCATAGGGAACAGTCAGATCATACATAAGAATGGATCTCTCTGAATGGACTAAGCTACACTGTAGTAACAAATATGTTCTAAATGCACTAACAGAGCAAGCAAATATCTCTCACCTATGTATGTCTGCTATGGTACCAGAAGACTTCCCAGAGCAGTTCTCCTTCCTGTGTGTGTTCAGCACAGTAGGCTGCTTCAATTTTATGGGACCTCTCCTTAGTATGTTCCTTTTTTTTTTTTTTTTTTTTTTTTACCGTGTGCAGCTTTGGAAAGAGAGTGGCAGATACACATGCTACTTATAAATGCTTTTACCCAAAAGGGGTGTTCACTATTTTTCCTCTTATTTCATTGACCAAAAAGCAAGTCATGGTAAGTTTTCTCTTCAAGGGAGCTTATTTATGGAAATAAAGGAGAACTGAATATTGATGATCTTAAGACATGTCTATCTCAAGCTATATTTCACTAAAGACTTTGGTAGCTATTAGGACACTAACATCAATGCTTTGGAATATTCTAATTGAGTGCAATACATGAAAAGAGAGTCATTCTCCCTACTTTGACATAGATCTTTGAGCAAGTTTGACACCACAAGTAGTGTCTTGACAGCAGTACAAAGCAAGAAATCCCAGTATCTGTGTAAAACATGGTGCTTGGCAGTGCCACTGTGACCAGAGGATGCCCAAAAGAAAACAATAGTTCATAGGAAGAAGGGAGATACTCAGTGGGCTCATTCAAGAGAATGTATGTGGCATCCATGAGTGGACATTCTGTAGGAACCATGTGGGAAAGTGTAAGTGGGACTAGGTGGGACATGGATGATATTATTCCAGTTATCCCTTCAGACTGTGAGGCTTGATGAAATTCCACTTACCTCTGTGAGACGGTGGACTGGTCATTTGTGTCTATTGCTCCTAACTTCACCCAACAACCATTCTCTCTACCTTCTTTTTGGCCAGCAAAAACTCCTTTCACTATGTTGGTTTATTGCCAAATACTAGATTACTCAACCTTCCCTGCAGTTAGTGTAGGAACAGTTGACTTAATTCTGACCATTGGGACACATGAGGACATTTTCTGAGGGAATTTTTGGAAGCATTTTTCTCCCTTAGAAAAATAGAGGCATATTAATAAGGCAATTATATAAAATATTCAAATGAGGACACCTTAGAAGTAAAAGAGGTCATAAACTGTGATTGTCCAAGGCAAACTAGGGTATGTTGTCATCATTTTCATAAGGAGGAAATCTCCCACTTCCTTCTTATCATGTTTTTGTTACATTGTATGAGGACAGGACACTTGAGGCTACTACAGTCATCTCAACAATAAGGGGAGAAAATATCAATACTAGGGGAAGGTAGAGAAAACAGACAGAAAAAGCCTGGGGCCATGATATCTTGCTGAAGCTGTTGAATCAATCCTAGAATTATCTATATTAGGATTTATTCTTATGTTAGGAAAATCACGCTTGTCTTTAAACTGCTTTTAAGCTAGATATTTTGTTACATGCAACCTAAGGTATTCTTAGTAACATACCCATCTTATTTATTTCTGTATGCCCAGCACTTAAATGATACCTGTAAATTAATAGACTCACAAAATTCTTGTTGAATGAATAAATTTTACAAAATAATGATGATTTTCTTAAATATATAAACTATAGAGTAGGTCATACTTCTGTAGAGTATGATTTCAGATAGCTTCAAGATAGATTGTCACCTTTACTTTATAAGCCTATATTTGTCACCATAGGTAATATTAGTTTGGTAAATTTTTAGTATAAAGTCAAGCTATTTCACAAGTCTTTTTTTTTCACAAGTCTTTTTTTGCATAAATTATGAGCTATATAAAAATGTCCATGCCAGGATTGTTCTTAAAGGAAAATGTAAGCTAAGTGATATTCTTACAATTGTGAAATCTGTACAACTTGTGATTCATTGATTGGTAAACACATTGCAAAACAGAGCATGACAGAGTACGAGAGAGAGAGAGAGAGAGAGAGAGAGAGAGGGAAATTTAATATTTTAAACAAATACCCTTTGTGTTGAAATTAAAAGTCTATAAATATTGATAATCTAAATTTTAATTTTGAGTGAAAAAGCAGAATGCAGTGTCTTGATACAACATTTTTCAGGTCTAGAAAATTTGACACAAATTATATTATTTTGAGGTTTTATTGAATTTGCACATCTGAAACTGGGAAGATTTTTTTCTTAAAATAAATCATGAATTGTACAGAATCCTGGCCCAATTGATAACTGATTGTGTACATAAAATGTGTGCTCAGGATCACAAAATTGTTCCTCCAAATACATCACAGGCAACTTTCCTCCCTAAGTCATTATATTCACTTCCATCCCTCTGTCTTTCTTCCCCCCCCCCTGGGGGGGGATGTTTTCAGTGTCATCAAATCATCATTAATGTTTCTATATTTTGCAGAGGTATAAGTAATGGGCTGTAGAATGTGAAAAAGACCATTCATTTAGTCAGTTACAAATGTTGACTGTACACTATTTGTTAGACACTGTGGTCAGGTGCTAGTGACCAGAAAATAAAGATCTTTGCTTTCTTCGAGATTGCACTCTAGTAGAGGTTTACAAATGATCATCAATGGGCATGATAAATAAGTTAAATAGCATAATTGACAGTAATAAGTGCTGTTATTTCTACTCGCTATTCACATTCTTATTTATTTATATTTTCTTTTCTTGTTTTCCTTTAGCTCTTCGAGCATATTTATGACAGTTGATTTAAACTATCTATTTAAAGAGTAAGTCCAATGTCTGGGCTTCTTACTGGACAATTTCTGTTAGTATAGTTTTTCCCTTTATCTTCCTATTTCTTTGTATATGTCATGATTTTTGCTTTTATTGTTTTTTAAAACTTGACATTTGGATACTGTAATGTGGTAGTTCTGTGAATAGGATTCTCCACCTTCCCCACAGTTTGATCTTCTTGATTATTGAAGACTACTGTCATCTGTTGTTTTAGTAACTTTTCCAAACGATTTCTGCAAAGATTGTATTCCTTGTCATGTATGATCACTGAAATTGGTTTGTCTTATATTTAGCTAGTGTTTTGACAGATTTCATTAAATGTCAGGACTTAAAAAAGCAAACAAAGCAACACAACAACAAAAGGCACTGCACCCAGTCTTTGTGCATTGGCTTTGTGCTGGGGCACTCCTTGAACTCTTAAGCAGGACCTTTATAAGTCTGCATTAGCATTGCTTCCTACTTGCATTGAACCTAAAGGTCAGTCAACAGTGAAAGCTTAAGGTCTTTTCAGTTCTTTTCTGAACATGCATCCTGCCCCAGGCATGTATGTGGATTTAAAAATTCTTTATTATACACAGGTATTTTTTGAATGCCCTCATTTTCCAAAAAAATTTTCTAGCTTTTTGCAACATACCTTATGCTATCTGTTGTATACCTCAACTCTAATATTCTGCCTCAGTTGGATGTGAGTTTTTCATTTACCTCTCGATCTACCTCTTCTCAACCCTGAGTAAATTCTAAGTTAAGTGAAACAGAAACAAATGTCCTGTGTCAGTCCTTCACATAGCTCCCATACAAGTTAGAACAGACAGATACAATAATTTGTAAATAAATTATGCTTTTTCCATCAAGAACTCTGTATTAGGGTGCCACAATGGGAACATTGGCCTCCATTATCAAGACTACCACTGAGCCAGGTAGGGGGTAGTCAAGGACAAGTAAAAATGTCACATAGTTTTCCTACCATGTTTAAAGTTGTATTTTCCTTGGCTTAGTGTTCACTTGCTTGTTGTAAACGTTTGGTTATTTTTCAGAGTTCTGACATAAATGGTTTTGACAGTTTTCTGCTTGTTTTTCAATGTTTTTGTGGAGGGACAGGAGCTTATAGCTGCTTACTCTGTTGTTTTACTGACCACACCTGACAAGTGCTATAAAGTTAGAAGAAATCACCATAGTGTCCTTTCTTTAGGAAAAGGGAATTTTCAGTAGTGGGCACTGTTGCAATTTTAAATAGAGAGGTCAAGGTCGGCCTCATTCAGATGACTTCTGATAATTTATTTATTTTTATTTTTTTATTATTTTTTTTTTTTTTTTGAGTTGGAGTCTCACTCAGTCACCCAGACTGGAGTGCAGTGGCTGCTCCCGGCCACCGCAGCCTCGACCTGCTGGGCTCTGGCGATCCTTCCGCCTCAGCTTTCCAAGTAGCTGGAACTACAGGTGCGTGCTACCACGCCTGGCTAGTTTTTGATTTATAGAGATGAGGTCTCACCAAGTTGCCTAGGCGGGTCTCGAACCCGCGGGCTCAGGCAATCCACTCACCTCAGCCTCCCAAAGGCGCGGGATTATAGGCTGAGCCACCGAGCCCTGCTGACTTCTGATAATTTAAATAGGTGAAATGATTACTCAAGTATATACCAGGGGAAGAGTGGACAGGGGAGAGAAAAGAGTGCAAGGGTCCTAATGCAGGAGTATGCCTAGCATGTTGGAGGAACAACTAAGAATCTGATGAGCTGAAGCAGAATGAGTAAGAAGAAGATAAAGATAGGAGATATTAGGTGGGTCAGATCACATAGGACCTTACAGGCCATTGCAAAGACTTTTCCATTTACTATGAGTAGGGTAGGAAACATTTGTAGGGTTCGAACTGAGGAGTAGCATGATCTGTCTTACCTATTTAAAAGATCATATTGGCTATTAGGCTGAATATAGAACATAGGGTAAAAAGGATAATGTCAGGAGACTGGTAATGAAACTATTACAAACAAACAAAAACAATGAGAGACAACAGTAGAGTGAACCAGGGTGGTAATTATGAAGATAGTGAGAAGTGTCTTGATTAAAACTATATTTTGAAGATAAAGTCAATAAGATTTTAGTGCAGAAAAAAAAGATAAGTCCAGATTTTTGGCAAGGTTTTTACTTATGCATCTAAGGAGATGAAATTGTCATTGGCTGAGATATGGAATGCTATCACTAGAGCAGGTTTTAAGGGAACAAACAACAAAGCCAAGTTTGATTTTTGAGTTTGAGATACTTATTACACATTCAAGTACCTAAGTGTCCTAATATCTTAAGACAGGCAATTGCATATATGAGCCTGGTATTTATGAGAGGCATCTGGAAACAAAATTTAATTTTATGGAGTTATTAAAATATAGATGGTATTTAAAGAAATGATAAAATAGGAGGAATTAGTGCTTGCTAAGTCTGTTCTTGGGAAACTGAGAGAAAGAGAAACCAGGTTAGTTGGTGAAGTCGAATAAAAATAACATGAGCATGACTTCTTGGAAACTATAAGAAGTAAATGTTTTAGAGTGAACGGATTTAATCAACTCCACCAATACATTACTGCTGAGTGAGGAAGAAGTACGAGTATTGACTGTTATATTTGGCAGTCTCCACATCATTGATGATTGTTGATATAAATTTATTACATTCGCATGGTGTTAACAAAAGTCTGGTTAGAGTAAGTGTAAGAAAGAATGGGAAGAGTATCTATAATTAATAAATATCATCCCCTAGAACCAACCATTCCCCAATTTTTATATGAGAATACCACAGAACTTGAAGAAGGGACACTATGGTGATTTAGAGCTTTTGAGTATCTTCAAAGAATATGCCATTGTAAATGGCAAAAGGGTGTAAATATATGGACAAATAATAATCTTGTCCTCCAAGATATCCATTTAATTTTGCATATGAGGTCATGTTAAGACCTATAGACTGAGCAAGTTCTTAAAAGGAACTTAGGTAAGTATTTTGCTATCTTAACAAAATAGTCCAATTTACCTATAGGCATATACTTATTTATATTTTGGCATATAGAAAATGTGTGTGTCTGTGTTTGTGTGTCTGTGTGTGAGTGATATAATCACCACCAATCATACTGTATCACTAAATACAAAGAGTGGATTAGGTATGAAGATAATCAATATCCATTCCTGTGTTTGTTGTTCTACTAGTTGCTAAGTAGGCATGGTAAAACACTCTTTCTGCCATTCTAGTCCCATTTTCTAATATATAAAATAAATGGATAGGATTAAATTACCAATGAGAACATTTTTGGTCCCGATGTTCTCTGATTATCTACTGCCAAAAAAAAGAAAAAAGCGTGTCTTTGGTGTGTCAATGTAGATAAAAATAAAACTTGAAAGACTGCTGTCAAGAAGAACAAGTGAGGGAATAAAGAAACAAAGGGATTACAAGTTTTGAAGTTCAGTTTTTTGGGATAGGAGTTTGATTAAAATTGATTAAACAACAACAAAAATAAGATTTAAAAATACCTATCTTGGTTTCAATCATGTAAGGATAAACAACGTTATTAGCAGAGAGGCTGAACAAGAAGAAACACAAGAAAGGGAACCAGGCAGAGGTGAAATTTAAAATTTGAAGGCCCCCAGAAGGAAGAAATGTACAAATTGAATAAGGAACAGGAGAAAAAAATCACAAATGTCTTAACACTTTTGAAATATCCTATCTCAAGTTTCAATTACTTCCAAAACTAATTGTTCTGAAACCTGTCCAACATCTATTTTTCTTTCTTTTTTTCAGGACATTAGCCATTTTTTTCCTTATCAGAAGGACAGGAAAACAGTTTTATATCTGTTTTTATCATTTTGGAAACATGCACTTGGCCCATTGCCTGGAAAAGGCAGCTAAACCCAGAATGAGGCTGAGTCTTCTCTTGCTTGCAAGCTTGGGTCACCCCAGCTCACAAACTCACGTATGGGCTGCAGAAAAACTGCACCTAATGAAGTAAAAAAGTATAATTAGTTTGGATTGAGTGTGAACAATAAGGCAGAAGTGCTTGAAACTATTAAATCCTGCACTGAATATGAAAGCAACACAGTAGAGGATATTGAAAGGGTCATTAAGTTAGCCAAATGGATGACTGGAAGAAAGGCCATTTATAAAATTAGGAGGTTGAAGGGGCTTCTTTATTGTTCCTTAACAAAAATTAGATGCTGGTTAATCTCTTCTCATTAGCAAAAGAGAAGAAAAAATTCCCTAAATAAGATATTTCTTTTTCAGGCTCAGTGTGTTTCTTATATTAGGTATGTACTTCAGGTTAATTGAAATTTTAAAGTTAAAATGACCTTGTTCTAACTTTAAGTAGAAACTTTTTTCCCCTTAGTCAATTGTAAAAGGGGATGTTTTGCATACTGTTTCCAAAGACTAAATTTACTATGCTATTTGTAATTTGACTAAGAAGATTACTTCCCTAACCTCTTCTTACTTTATCCTTTTTAATATTGCTAAAAGAGCTGATTGCTTTTTTCTTCTAATCCACATTTCAGACAAAAATACCAGTTTGTCTTGTTGGATTTTAGGAGGTTTTGACAGAAAAACATAGGGTAGTCCCAACCCATGAGAGATTTTTAAAGTCCCTTTATTTTACGTCTTTAACACACTTTAATTAAGTATAGCCTAGAAATTCTGATAGGTACTAGGGATAAAGAAATAGCATATCATTCTATTTTAATGAAACCCATTGTGTATATGAGGAATCAGACAAAAAAAAAAAACAAAAAACAGACCATCTTTCTTTCTTTTTTTTTTTTTTTTGAGTCAAGAATCTCACTCTGTCACCCAGGTGGAGTGGAGTGACAGGCTCATGGCCACCGCAGCCTCAACATCCTGGGCTCAGGAGGTCCTTTCGCCTCAGCCTTCTAAGTAGCTTGAACTACAGGCACGCACAACCATGCCAGGCTAATTTTTTTTTTTTCTACTTACTGTAGAGATGAAGTCTCACCAAGTGGTCCAGGCTAGTCTCTAACACATGAACTCAGGTAATCCTCTCACCCCAGCATCTTTCTTTTATTATTATTTTTATTTTAAAGATGTGGGGTACAATTCAGGGTTAGGTATACAAATAGTCATTGTACAGGTAAAGTTTGGGCCTCACCTAATGTCAAAGAAGGAATTGTGGTAGCAGAAATAAGCCTAGGGGTTTGTGTAAACCCAACAGGTAGTTTTGCCTGACAAAATAGGCAACACCAGAGTGAAGTCTTAAAGGACAAATAGTAGTTGAGCTAGTATATCAAGGGCAGAGGAGTCCATTTAGGAGTCCATTTATAAAGGGCAAAAATTACAACATAGTAGGTCAACATGTTTGAACAAACTGAAGAATATGAAAGAGTTTGGATGAGCGATGGAGAGGTTAGCAGGAACCAAATCATGAGCAACCTGTATGCATGCTTTCTTGCAAAAAGGACCAATTTGAGCCTTTGGGGTAATGGTTTTAAGAGTTGTTATCAACCTAGAACTGAGACTGATCTTTCTTAGATATCTAATGGACTCTAGAATTTATCCTAAGAGAATAGAATGCCTATGGTATAGCAAAAGGGTCCAAGATTGACTTGCTGTTTGAAAGTATTTAGTTAGCTCCAATCTGCTTGAAGACACTAGTAAATTTTACACAAAAGCCACAGATTCCTTAATTTATCATGGCTAAAGGAAAAACTGAAATAATATCACGATTTCTGTCTTCTCACTGTTCTTTAGATGCATTTCCTGATTTAAAGACTGATTTATTTTTATATTCTGATGCCTTTGGTTATTACTATTAAACTGTTTTATTGGAGTGCAGTTTTCATAACTGAGATATGCAAATCTTTAGTGCACTACTCAATAACTTTTTACACATTTGTACACCAAGATAACCACCATACAAACCAAAACTTAAATATTTTCATCACACCAGATGGGCTCCCTAGGCACCATTTCATGTCAGGAATTCTACCATGCTCAAAGAAGTTACCATTGCCTTCTCTTTCATTTTATGTAAATATAATTCTTTACCTTACAATAGATAAGTTTTGCCTATTTATTGAAGTATCATGTATGCTTGGATTCAGATAATATGCATTTATGTGGTGTATGTTGTAGGGAAGGAAATACTTATTTCCTCACCCATTGTTGCTAGGTTTATGGCAAGAGGCACCTATAACAAAAGACAGATTACCAAAAGAAAAGTATACACATTTATTTAATATAAGTTTTATATGACACAAGAACCTTCAGAAATGAAAAGCAAAAGAAATGGAAAGTTGTGGTGTATTTTTATACTAAGTTTGATGAAGGAGTGGGTAGTTGTGAAAAAGCATTAATTGGATAAAGGGGGCATTATCTAATAGAAATAAACTGGGAAAACATAGCAAGTCCTATTTATTTAGATTATTCTCTTTGTCTCTATGTGTTTGGAGATAAGTACATTTTTATCCTTCTGGTATAGAGAGGATACTTCTTGAATGAGAGTCCTATTGCTTGCTTTAAAGAAGGATGGGAAAAGGTCAGAGAGGACCCTTTCTGTTTCCTCAAATGCCAAGGTGATATATTTTGGAGTAACATCTCTGAACCTCATCAGTGTGTGATCAGTGTATGTGCAACTTCCTTCACTCAACATAATGTTTTGGAAATGGATCTTTACTGTTTCCTATAACAGCAGTTTCTTCTTTTTATTGCTATGTAATATTCTATTGTATAAATATACCACAATGTGTTTATCCATCAATACATCATAGACATTTGTTTTATGAGAGCTAAGCAGATGTAATTCCTGATACTTTTAATTTTAAGCTTAAAGATTGCATTAAGACACAACTATACCTGTTTAATTACTGTTTGAAAAACATGTCATACTACGTAAATTCATATTTTTGCATATTTCTCAGCGAATGTACCATTTTGACAAATTATTCTAGTGCTTTTATTTATCTTCTTTATGTCTTATTTTCATTGAGCCCCTTTGATGAGGTTTTGATGCAATCATAAAGAAAAGTCATGAAGAAGACCAATATATGTAAATTAAAGTCAGTAGGTCAGTCAGATAATGCAGAAAGATATATGCAGATGATACTAGAAAATAAATATTTATATTCTGAGTTGTCACACAAATATTTTGGGGTTCGTGATATTCTGATATTAACGATATTAACAGGTTTTAAATTTAGGTGGGATTTCTATCATTAACCTACCTGTAAACACAATTCCCTTATAATCTATGTGTAGACATAACAATGTATGTTAAGTATAGAATTAAATTATTTGATGAATATAAAAACTAACCTCTGGCCAGTTGCAGAAAGTAGAATAATTAATCACATAATTCTTAGGAAACAGAATAGTTTTTAGCTATTTATAATCGCTCTGCTATTTTTTTTTTTCTGTTCTTACACAACAAACCACAGTGGAACAAAATTTCTTTTTCTACTTTAGTACATAGTTTACCATCTTGAGTTTGTGGCATATTTTTTTCTCTAGTCAAATACCAGTTTTTCAAAAGCCAATCACTCTGACACTGACATTTGGAGCAGTAATCTTTTCTAACCTCAGGGAATTTGCTTTTTAGGAATAAATTGAGCATTAAAATTTTGTCTAGTGTTTTAAAAAAGTTTTATGGAATTTCTTCTATATAAGCCAAGTGAAATACAGCATATTTGCACTTACTTTGGTGTAACATGAGGTTCTAAAAAATGTTCTTGTCTTTAATTGTTTACTTCAATTACCAACACCATTTCTGCAGAGGTGATGACTTTATGCTATACTTAAGTTGTATCTGGCCTCCATATGTCAATGCCAGTGTCAATGGCCTCTAGCAAATTAGTATGTGATTCCAAGAAAAACCCAAGGATACTATGAACATAGTCAATTGGGAAATAAAAACAGGATTCCCTGCAAATTAGCTGTGTAAATAATAACAAAGAGAGTATATGGAGTTTAATGATTTTCCTTCTTACATAGAGTGATTAGAGAATTACATGAAGCTATTTCCTTAACAATATTAATGATAACAGCAATGACATTAGTAGTAAACTTCTGTTAGGGACTTGTAATATGTCAGGTAAAGTTAAACACAATCTTGGAAGTAAGAACTATTTTTATTCATATTATATAGATGAAAAAAAATGGATACCTGAGTTAGTTAACCTGCCCAAAGTTATTTAAGATAGTACTTGCAGAAATTGGGATTTCATTACAAAAGCTATCTGATGCCTACTGCTATTTTCTTAACTACTACTTTATACTTTATTTAGGGAAGGGAAATTTTACCATTATTTTGCCATTATATTTTAAAAATTGGAGCTTGGGGAATATTGAAAATGGCATCTGGTTTTTAGAAATGTACCTATTTTAATGGTATTCATGTCTCAAATTGACTTCCTTAGTAGCAGAATCTAACTCAAAGATTCTGGCACATATGTTTTATTGAGGGATTTCTCATGGAACAGAGGAAGCGAGGAAAGCAAGATAGGTCAGAGCAAAGAACTAAGTAAAATTATAGCCACTGCTGGATCTAACTTTAGCTTGAATACTTAGAGATCTCTGGACCATGAATTGCATCAGAGAATTGGTCCTGCTAAATGGCAAGAGGGATGCATATTTGTATTACAGGGTCAGTCATTCATTAGTCACAGGATAGGATATAAATAACTTCACAGAGTCAGTTTCTGTTCAGCCAAAACAGAAAGGGATACTGCAGATCATTAGCAGCTATGCATCCTTTTTAGCAATAATACAGGGAAGGCACAATAACTTTTACTTTGAGGATTTAGTCTTGACATGTCCCAAGCAACCAACCCCCTTCTCCCAAATTTCACTGACATAACAGGATCTTAGTCTTTGCAATGTGTATTTCTCTCCATCTGTTGCACATCTGTCTTACTAAGGCATCTGGAGAACTTGCCACTTATTGTTCAACATGTCTGATTAATAGAATATCATCAATATGGTGACTCCATTCTAATTTTTTCAGAATGTTGACTATGTTGAAACATACTGTGACAGAATGCAGGAAAATTATAATAACCTTAAGACAAAGTTAATGTATACTGTTTTAAATGTATACTGTTGTCATTGTCATGTGAAAACAAACCGCTTTTTATACCCTTTCCTTTTAAGTGTTAGAAAAAAAAAGAAAAAAAATGTTTTTCTTCAAGTTAATAGTCATGTAATACATACTAGCTTTGTTAATCTCTTCTATTAAAGATGTCACGTTGGTGTCATTAGCTGCAATTTGAGCAACAACTTGTTTTAGATTGCAGCAGTCCATTGTCATCTGCCATAATTCAAGTGTTTATTGAAAGGACTAAGATAGTAAAATAAGCATGGATAAGATGAGCATTGCCATTCTTGCATCTTTTATATCTTTAAGGATGACACTAATCATTCATGACCTTTCTCAAAGGTATAATATAGTTCATTCCACTATTAGGAACTAGGGAAACCACTACTGTGTAGATTAATTGTGTAGTTAATGGACCACCTGTGAGACAAACCTTGGCCAGGACTCCATTTACTCCTGACCCATAGCTTCCATTTTTATGTGTGTGTTAAGGGTGATGGTGGTCATGATGGTGCTTTTCATCTCTGGGTATAAGCTTCAACTCAGAACCTGAATAAAAATGTCCTAGAAAAATCTAGTTAGTTTCCTTTCCCTCGCATATGGTTTTCAAAGCAAATGCCATAGTGTTCTTTGAGGAAAAAGCAAAGGAATCACTTTTCTATTCACTTGTAATGTTTCAAGGTCCTGCCTCATGGGGAATTTCAGTTTATGAATTCTGAATTGATAACTAGGCAATGTGACTTTTTATTGGGACAACTGATCTCAATCCAGTTCTATAACAGTATCATTCACAACTTATAAAGAACAGCCTTTAGTGACCTTCTCAGTGAGTATGATTCCGCTTAGCAGCATATTCCTTGTCACATCAAGGTAAAAGGTATGCCCTCTCAGTTCTCTCAAAGGACATATTGTGTCAGAGGGTTTTTCTGTCTTACAATAATAGACACATTCTAGCCAGTCTTTTATTCCCCTCTGAGCACTTTTATCTCTTCTTTCACTCTCTGCTGTGGAATTTTGCATCTTTACTTTATTTAAAGCCATTGCTTTTTTCAAGTTTCCAATAGCCATCGCAGCACTATATAAGGAAGGACCCACAGAATTCTTGCCAGTGTGTTGAATTCAGCATCATAGGCTAGTATGTAATATCAGTACATCCTCTCATATCTAGCTTTATGTGTTAACCACTTTCCCCTTGTCCCAGCACTCCTAGGATGTATTTTCAAACATACTGGCCTAGCTCTTTACTATATATATTAGCCAGCTCCTGCAGCATTTACTACATATAATTCCACCCCTCACTTAGCAGTCCAACACTTCCCTAGTTGGACACACTGAGATTTAAGTTGGGTGATTTTTCCCATTTGCCAGGATGGGAAAGGAAGATCCTGAGGAGACTAATCATTGCCTTTTAGGCCACCTGACTCATTCTAAGCTTTTTCAGAATCTTCAAGCAAGAGGCCTCCACTGTCCTCTAACAAGGGGAGTGTGGGCCAGATGGTTCAGGGAAATCTGATTATTGTAGTTTCTTATATATGCCTATGAAACTGTTACCATTCTGGTTTCTATTAGTGAAGGGAAGGGGGTGGTTACTTCCTTTGTTAGGTTCTGTGTTACCTCAAAGGATTCCGCTTCTAGTCAAAAACACCTGTTTTGACTAAAGATAATTATCTAAGGCAATGATTCTCAAGTTTTTGCATTTATCAGAATCACCTGGTGGGCTTATTAAAACACAGATTGCTGGGCCTCAATCCAGAGTTTCTGATTTGGTAGGTCTCAGGTATGATACAAGCTTTACATTTTAAGTTTCCAGGAGATGTTGATACAGCTTGTTCAGGGGCCTACTTTGAAAACCACTGCTCTAGAGAAAGGGGCATCCCTGAAGCATTAGCGCCAATGCCCACGGCAACTAAGGGATAGATATACTGGCATGTAAAGGACACCTGGGGGGAACCAAACCATCCAATACAATTAGATAAATCTAAACAGTGTTGAAATAACCATTCTGATTAAAAGTGATCTATTTCAAAACAGCATTTCTCTAAGAATCTCTACACAGAGTATCTTTTAAACATTTGTAGCATTAAAACAATTAGTATGGATACTTTTATTCTTTCAAGTGATGTAGCAAAGAAAACTATGAGGATGTATTAGATTACAATATTTTTTGTTTTGCTTTGTTTTCTCTCTCTTTTTAAAAACATGATTTATTTTAAAGATGTGGGGTACAATTCAGGGTTAGATACACAAATGTTCATTATACATCTATCCTTGTTGATGAGGTGTGCCCCTACTCCCCCGGAAGATTCCCACTACTGCCAATCCTGCCTTCCCCCACACCCCCTGGGCAGTTTCCCACTAATGCCAATGCTTTTCATATAGTATTACAATAATTGTTCAAGGTTTGCTTATGAGTGAGAACATGTGGTACTCAGTTCTTTGCTTCTATGACAGATCACTCAGTATTATAGCGTCCAAGTCTAACCAGGGTGCTGTGAAGTTCATAATTTTGTCCTTTTTTATGGTTGCATAATATTCCACTGTGTATATGTACCACATTTTTAAAAATCCAGTACTCTTTCAATGGGCAGCACAGTTGGTTCCATGTTTTTGCTATTGTGAACAATGCTGCAATAAACATTCATGTGCAGGTATCTTATTCATAGTGATTTAGTTCCTCTGGGTACATCCCAGTAGGGGGATTGCGGGGTCATATGGGAGGTCAATCTTTAGATTTTTTTAGAAATTGCCAAAATGTTTTCCACAGAGGTTGTATTAGTTTACACTCCCACCAACAGTGTAGAAGTGTTCCCTTTTCCCTGCATCCTCTCTAGCATCTGTTGTTTTTTGAGTTATTGATGATGGCCATCATGACTGGAGTTAGGTGGTATCTCAGTGTGGTTTTAATTTGCATTTCTTTGATTACTAGTGAAGCTGAGCACTTTTTCATGTATCTGTTGATTGCTCATTTGTCTTCTTTTGAGAAGTGTCTATTCATATATTTTGCCCACTTTGTAATGGGGCTGTTTGTATGTTTACTTTTGGCATGCTTGAGTTCTTTGTAGATCCCAGATGTTAAGCCTTTGTCAGACATACAGTTGGCAAATATTTTTCCCATTCTGTGGCCTGTCTCCCTGCTCTCTTAATGATTTCTTTTGCTTTGCAGAAGCTTGTTAGTTTGATGAGGTCCCACTTGTCTATCTTATCTTTTATGGCATGGGCACTTGGGGTTTTGATCAGGAATTGGTTGCCAGTTCCAATTTCCATAAGGGTATCTCCCGCATTTTCTAAGTTTCTTATAGTTTGAGGTTTTACATTTAGGTCTTTGATCCATTTAGAGTTGATTTTTGTATATGGTAATAGGTAGGGATCTTTTTTTAATCTTCTGCATGTGGTCAGCCAGTTTTCCCAGCACCATTTACTACATAGGTTATTTTCTCCCCAGTGGTTAGTTATAGAGACTTTGTCGAAGATGAGTTGGTTGAGAAATTGAGGTTTTGATTCTGGAATCTCTATCCTGTTCCATTGGTCTATATGTCTGTTCTT